>JAOBAZ010202757.1:0-10183 GCA_026546875.1 Pteroeides caledonicum
ACAAACGAGTGCTAGATAGATAGAGAAAACACGCGTGATGACATGGCGCTTCGCTGTCAAGACAGCGGGCGCAAAAACGCTTGGCAAACTAAGACCTCCCTGTTGCTACGCAACGCGAGGTAATAAAATTGTCGTATTTGTTTGTTCTTCAGACCGGCAAATAAATCACAGGTAGGCCAAAAGTGCCGGGGGAACTGGCCAGGATGGCGTAAGCAATTCTGACGTGTGCAGTACAAAAAAGGGGGCATATTTTTCGGCGAGTTGGATTTCTGGTTGATTATCTATTCTGTGACTGTGGCTTGTTGTATCAACAGTGTTGCTGAGCTTACAACACAAGACAAAATAATATGCTTTTCAACCATATTGTAAATAAAGGTATACGGCAAGGGGAAAATATGATATCTCGTCCTGTAATTCCTTGCTTGTAACTTGAAAATTGTCTGCTAGCGTTTAGTTGTTTTTATCTTTGAGGATATACAAGAAAAGATCAACTTAAGATTTAGCTGTGCCACCAAAAATACTTTTGTTCCGCTGCCTTTCTAAATTACTGATTGACAGTAGTTTGAAAGAAGCACTTTGCGATTGTTTGAAAATCAACTTGTTTCTTTCCATCGCCATTGTGAAATTTTTGATCTGATTTCATTTGTTGCTTTTAGGTCGCATCATTGATTCACTTATTGATCGTTTGTATGAACTTGCTGAAGAGAAAGAAGGTAAAAATAAACCTCAGGCCAAACCAGCCGGTGGCTCTGGAATTGATGCGAGTGCATTAGACCTCAAGGTCAGATCACTGCGTACCCGACTACGTAATGCCGAGAATGCCACCCAAACCTTAGCCAAACAACAAAAAGACCTAGAGCAGAAAATCAAAAACAATCACTCAGAAGTAAGTGGGGCAAGAAGTTGTGCAAATTATTGGCAAATTAAAAGTGAATGGTTTGTATTGAACAGTGGTGGGTTTTTTAGGATTGTGGGGGTCTCTCGACTGTACTGGCCAGCGTAATAAATATGGTATATCAATTTAGTATAACAAAAAAGTGGCGGTATTAAGTTCAGTATGGCCATCAAATGCTTAACGGCTTGGCAGGGTGTTAGTTATATAATTTGGGAGAGTTACCGCCGGGTAATGATCTTGTTTCGGGGCTTTGGCTGTGAGTAGAATTTGGTTAGTCTCTCCTGTGCTTCGAGGATTTTTTGCGGATGCCAGTTTTTTTTTCGGGATCCTCGGTTATCCTCCCTTTTTAAGGCCAACACGTATTGGAACAGGTTTGTTATTAAATATAATTTTGTGCAGGGGGTTTCACAATTGGGGGTTGTCATATGATGATGACCAACTTTTTTCAATGATGATGACCAACTTTTTGCATTTCAAACAGGGGCGTCGGAACGCCTCCAGAAGTGAGGGGGCCCACAGAGTGCCTGTCAAATGTGGGCAACTTTCTAGGTTACAAGGCAGTGTGACCATATATGCAAAGTTTTTTTACCAGATTCGGTCCGAACACTGAATTGCCATATCCTGCACTCTGGGAGAAAAACTTACAGAATTCTAACAATAAAAATGTCATTAAACCTCAAAATACAACATATTTCGGACATTGGTTATCTGCATTCATGTTTATTTTGCTAATATTGTTAAAGTCGCGGCTTTTCTAAGGATTGTCTTTTCCGTGGGACAAGACAATTCAATGTTGTATTATGAACCTAAAAAGGAAAAATAGGCCTAAGACAATAAGTGGGGGGCAATGATACTTAGTCCCCCCAAATAAAAAAGGTGGGGAGGACTGCCCCCCCCCACTCGGCCCCCCGTTTCTGACACCCCTGATTTCAAAGTTTCTGAAAACTTTCATTAGGACTCGGGAACTTGGCAAAAGAAGAGAAGACAAGCCACGGCAAAAACATTTAATTGAAACAGTCAAAAATCACTGAAATTTTAATAAACTCCAATATTAATCTAGAAGTATTGGTCTGCTGTCTCTAGATTCTGATACTCCAATACAGAATACATAAAGTGTATTTATTTGCTTAGGATGTTTGAGAAAGCTACTGACCAACTGTTGACGGAGCATGGATAAAAATCCCAACGAATAAATTCGATTAAAAAAGATTCCAGGGCTTTTTAACACTGTTTCTGTTTTGACCAACTATTTGACATTTGAAATTATTGGGGGATGCTGCAACCCCCCACACCCCCAAATGCCACGCCCCTGATTTTTTGCGATTTGCACTCAAGTGATGTACACTTAAAGTTTGCGAGAACTTCAATCACCCTTTAAAAAAATGTTTTTCCAGGTGGAAAGGCTGCGCAAGGAATGCACAGCTGCGGAGGCTGAGTACAACGAGGCCCTGAAGAGTGGAGCTATATCTGCAGATCCACCAAAACGAGGTCGAGGAGCTGGTGGTGGTAAAGGTGCTGGGTTCTTTGATGTTGTCAAGAAGGCTCAATCATCGCTTTGGGAGGATAAATTCCGTGCTTTCAAGGAGAAACAACGAGAATCGTCATCGGTAAGATTTGAAGATTTTACACCTTGCGATCATTAAGCCCAGCCGTTTATTCAAGGTTCCAAGTTGTAATTAATACGCCAGGAGGAGTTATGTTTATTACCAGATAAACACATAAGTTTACTTTATAATGTGACTAGTATAGTTCATCGGTCCATCCACTTAAATCAAGCCTTCTGATTGGTTCCTGAGCGGTCGGTAACCAACAGTACGGACCGGTCAGGTTCGGCGACGGGAATTTTTGATCGTTTTTAGTCATATAATAAATAGTTTATTGACTGAGTTTGTTAGGTCCGTACAGGAGGATACTGGTCTCGTTATTTTTTCGCTTGTATGGACGTCGCCTAAATGCTCTGCTCATACAAGCGAAAAAAGAACTCGGCCAGTATCCTCCTGTACGGACCTCCTGCTCAGTCAATAACATATATTTATCGTGCTTGTAGTAGCCATTAACAGTATAGTTCTTGTAGTTATACAAAACACTACTTCATGGCAACACTTTAATTTATTTTAATGCAATTTTTTGCTGCATTTCAAACCATTTGTTCCATGAAACATCTTTGCTCGGATAATCAGCAAACTTTCCCGCATTCAATGTTGCAACCTGTTTTAAGTCTTAAGGGCTGTTCACGTGAACCAGGGTAACACGGTCAACAGGGCTGGCTCGTTTTTTTAAAAATCGCTCTACGGCTTCATGTGGGAATAGAGCACTATTCACATCAACTTTGGTGCATGAATAACTGTTAAACATAGTCTTCATACGCATATAAATATACGACAAATTCCTCATTTGTGTGCGCCACTTCTGTACGTCTACATTGATAAACGGGGCAGTAGCAGACGAATGAACCTCTCTTTGCACAAGCATATAGATTGCGCCACTACACACGCAAGAATCTCACAGCTATACACTAACTTAACATGTCTGTAACAGTGCTGTTAACATGAGAGAACATGGCCTGTTAAAGGTCTTAAAGCAACAGCACTGTTGTAGCGTGTTTCACCATGGTAGAAAAAACATGTTGAATCAAAAATGTTGAATGCATGTTATATCCATACATTGGAACAGTCATGTTCATAGTCGTTGGAACAACCCTGTTCAACATTGTTAGTTCATCATGCTCAAATATACATGTTGTATAATGTATGAACAATGTTGTTCATTTAACAGCGCTGTTTTTTGCCGTTCTAGCAGGAATGAACAATGTTTGCCACTGTTCGTTCATTAGCTTAAAACAGTGCTGTTTCAACAGATATGATCGAACAGGTCTGTTAACAATCCTGCTCAAGCTGGTCAGCTCATACATGTTCAAGCTGGTCAGCTCATACATGCATGTTCAAGCTGGCCAGCTCATACATGCTCAAAGCTGTTAACAGCTAAAAAAAGCCTGTGAGGTTTTTATGCGTGTATTTAGTGACATTTACGTCAGTGAAATCGCGTTGGAATATTTTGTTCACATGCATTTATTGTGTTATGATTTTAAAGGACCAACCACAATGGGTAAACAATCTGAAAAAAAGCGACTCACATATTATTGGAACAACCATGATGAAACGAGACGATCCTGAAAAGAAGAAAGCAGAAAAAGCATCATGGCAAAACCAAACGAAAGTTCACAAAGTCGTCATTGACCCGCGTGCAAAGAAAGAGGCTGAACCGACTGGCGCTAAAAAACCTGCATGGTCGGGTGTATCCCTTAAGAAAGCTGAGAAAAAATAATCTTTGATATTTTTATAAACTATTTTCTAATAATTTTACCAAGCTTCCAGAAATACTTCTCGCTAACTTTTAAGATTCATGTTTGCATAGTGTAATCGAAAGTTCGTATTTCTATCTTAATTAAATTTTAATAAACAACTACATATTAAATGTAAAATTGTTGATTGGACGTAGTATTATAGCCCAAATTTAAATTGCCCAATGAGAAACCTAGATTTGCGACACGTGTATTGATCATGGAAGTTATCATCGTATCAGCCTTACGTCATTCATGTTCGATGCAGTAAAAAACTTCAGTCATGTTCACCAATGAATGTTATTCACGAGGGTCACGCGAGACCACACGCGAGGCTAAAAAGCGGCGAGAGCATGCAATGTTGATGTTTCCCTGAAATCATCAAATGGTCCATTCTGACGAAGAAATATCATCACTTCGGGTAATATTTCACCGATCCCCTCGCTTCGGGTCTATTAATGATAATTGGGGTTTAGATTGCGTGCTTATATTGATGACGTCTCGAGTGTGTGATCGTTGCAACCAATGACGGTTATGCTGTCAAAGTTCCAAAAACACCACTAATATATAGGGCGGTAAGGCGTGGTGTGAAAATCTTATCTCTCCGAGTATTTGAATTGGACAATTTAATTGAGATTTGATGACTTTTATTACTCGAAGCTAAGGAGTACTCCTTTCTTTATTACCACAGATGAGTGATTCACTTAATTTAGTTTTCTATTGCTACAAGTTCCTCGTCTTGTTAAGATGCTTCTGGCGGTTTAGTCGTTGCAATATAATTCACAAGAAAATCGACCAGATATTGGCTTGTCTCACGAGTACTTTAAATCGTAGATAACATGCACGGTTGTTAAACAAACGACTCACAACTTCGTGAATGAGTAGTTCAGCAACTCAGCTATATGTTGACTGTGAGTAGGGACAAAATAAGTAGAGTCGATCGCTTATTAAGCCGAGGTGCCGCTTAAAAGGGATCTTTGCGAAAACAAAAAAGGAGCAATTTTTCAGTTGATGCAAAATTTGATGTAGAAAATCAGTTCATGCATTGCATGGTGTATTTTGTATCTTGAATATTATTACGGAACACTGTTGTTCTGCAAAAACGACTCGAATATGTGCTGATAGCCGACGAGGCGTGTAGCGCCTAGTTGGCTATCACACATATTCGACGAACACAAGTTCTAGCCAATTTGGAGTGCTATTGTCAACTAATATGTTTGTAACTTTATTGATATTGTTTCAAACCTATACAATACAATACATACATTATGCAAACAATACACAATTACTAAAATAATACACAAGCTAGATAAACAATTTTATGTTAAAGTGCATATGACACAATTTTTTTATTGCAGCATCGGAAACTTATTTATGTGTAGTTCATCATGGTGCAAGTTATTTTTGAAAAAAGTGATGTTAAGTGCATTGTTTAGGGTGTTGAAGAGATGGACTCGTGAGGCAATTTCGTCACATTGACGTCATTTTGTTGCAAATTCGTTTCCAGTCACTGACCACTTTTTAGCCTCACGTCCATCTCTTCAACACCTTAAACAGTGCACTTACATCAATTTTTTCAAAACTAACTTGCACCATAAATAACTCTCCGATGCTACAATAAACGAAATTGTATCATGTGCACTTTAAACTTAACACTCACGCGATAGCTATGCAAGCGATATACAGGGTGTATCAAAAAAAAGGAGACCTTTAGAAATTACCCTATTGTTATCAATTTCAATGCCCGATCGCTATGCTTAGCCTATGGATGCGTAAAGTATTGTCAGCTACGTGTATACATTACATATCTGTGTCACAAGCACAAGCTTTTCTCCTCCTGGGAATTTAAAATAACTTCTAACAGTAAAAACTGCACAATTATGGTAAATTACTAATTAGTCACACGATCAGTATAAAAATGGTTCAACTGACCGCAGAGCAAAGAGTATTTACCGTCCATAATTATACTTGTATAGTATAAAGGCTTAAGCGCTGCGTTAAATTAAGGAGCAAGTATTAATTCATATGTTGAAATGTTCGATAAAACCACAGATAAAACGGACACCATGCATGAAATTCGATTAATTGTGCATGTTTACGCACACGTGGAATTAGCATAGGGATTGGGCATTGAAATTGACAACAATAGGGTAATTTCTAAAGGTCTCCTTTTTTTTTATACACCCTGTATATCTAACCTCACCGGAGGTAAATCCAAGTCCATAATAAAACGCAACAAACACCGCCCAGCAACTGCTTGTTGGTGTCTCTTCTCAAACCTAAGACGGTACCGGACACAGATCACCCAGATAATTAATCACAGTTCCGTAACTCAAATGAAACAACAGCATGTGAACTAATATCCTTCTAGTAAAAAACCAATCACATTGCGAAATACCTTATATCTAGAACTTGTGTATATAATTATAAGTAAATATAGATGCGTAAATAATTTAATATTCGCTGCTGACTGCTATAAAACACAGGACTATTTTTAGTCTGCCGCTTAGGCGGGTTGATTTGTAGATTGGGACCTCCTGTGAGATGTCCGCTTCCGCTAAAGTGTCCGCCTAATTAACAATTAGATTGTGAGCACGAGATTTCTATTTCTTAGTTATAGGAATCGAGGGCGGATAATTTAATTGTTTTAGTAAAAAGACACTGCTAGAAAAAGATACGATTCACTCGTATTTTTAAAAAAAACGCGCCAGAAAACTTGGTTTGTTTCTCATATCTGTGCTATTGGAAATCGAGCAAATTGGCTACGTGAGCTACTCGCTATCAATCGACGAACAGATAACGAGTAGCGCGGCTAATCAAGTTGCTCGATTTCCAATAGAACACTGGTAGCAGTTTCTACTATATTAATTACTTATTAACTGAACGCGAGGTCCGTACGGTAAATTATCGTGCTTGCATGAGATTTTTATGAGATAGCTAAATATTTCACCATGCGGACCGAGCTTGTGAGGTAAAGAAGGAGGTTATAATATGTCTCTACTGGAATGAAGGGTGATTTTTTTTTGTACTGGTCCGTACGCCAGGTCCGTAAGGGAAAGTACGGACCTGCACGTTAGCCAATCAACGTTAAAATACGCCAGTTAGGACTCCCAAGACATATAATAATAGAGGTTATTATCAGTATTTTATAAAAGAAACGATTGGGACCCGAGTTTGCTCTCGGTTTAATAAAGCTGTTCGCTTAAAAGGGGGGCAGCTATTAGGGTTTCAACTGTTGCTTACTGCTGGACTCCTCAACCTCACCTACATGTTACACATAGCTACTATATTATTCGCAAACTCAACATATTTTCACACCACGCCTTTCCGTATCATCTGCTCCTATAGCATAGCGTCCTTGGAAACATGACAACATGTCGGTTTACTGGTTGCAACGGTCACAACATTATCGTTATTGCGTTACATGGCTCTAGTTGATCATGCTTGATATCAAGCTTGATCATGGTTGAGCTGGCCATCTTGAACATGGTTGAGCTGGCCAGCTTGATCAGTATTGATGTCAATCTTGATCGTGGTTGACATCAATCTTGTTCATGTTTGATAACAATGTTGTTCAAGGTTGATGTATCAAGCTTGATTAAGGTTGATGAAATATCAAACTTGGTCGAGCTTGATGCATCATGCGCGATCATGGTTGATGCGTCAAGCATGACTTATCATGATGGCATCAAGCATCATGAAGGTTGATAAACCCATCAACCTTGATCAAGCTTGATGCGTCAAGCTTGATCAAGGTTGATCGCTCATCGATCCTTGATCAACCCTGATATCAATGTTAATCAAGGGTTGATTAGCTATCAACCTTGATCAAGCATGTGAGATTTTTAGCCGTGTACGTGTAGAACATGCACGCTAACTACCCGAGACGTCATTAAACGCTCAACATGAATCTGCAGTAAATGTATCATTCATAAGTTTGTGTGTTTATGTGCGTGCGTGTGTGTCTGTCTGCGCGTGCGTGTGTGTGTGTGTGTTTGTGTGTGTTTGTGTGTATGTGCGTTACGCCGATAGATAATAAAATGAGGTACAAGCTGGTATCGAGTACACAACCGTATATAGAGATGATCACGGTTCATATAAGAGTTATCATGTCATGTTGGAGTACGGCCATAGAGTAATCAAAGTACAAGTTTGATTAATTTCATTAGGAATATGTTCACGAGAAATTTGTTTCTATTACGGTAAGCGCAGACATACATGCAGGTTTACTGAAACATCATAAACTAACCCACGAACACAAGCTTCAAGCCTTCAGGAGAGTTAATTTCTAGAAAGGTATATGATCACCTGTTGCTACTTGCTAATTTGTATCAGGTTTTATAATAATACTTGTGCTTTAAAAATAACCTAATAATAAATGTCCCGTGTTATCACCACCTTTTACTATCCCTGCTTTCGATATGATTTGTACAATTTTAGAAAAATTGTGAATGAACAGTATGCTTTAAAGAGACTAAAAAAAGACTGTCATTTCAATGTGAGATCTATACCTCAGTATACCTAAGACAGTTTTATCTACAATTGTGCAAAATGTTTTTGATAAAAAGGCTTTGTTTTTGTTATATTGATTGACTTCGAAAACAAAGAATCGCGCCAGTTATTATAAAGCGGACGTTACCTAATATAGACTGTTATATAATACAGGAAATTACCTAATATGCAGTATTAACGTTTTCCTTTCGTTTATAGCCGCTCGCTTTAACACTTCCAATCAATTTAAGTTTCTAGAATTTGTGCCAATAGACACTATAATATTTGAATTAATTGTTTGTCATTTATATTATGCAACTTTCGGATTTTTTTAACTACCACCTCGTGACTTCAGCTCTCGCATTCTATATCAATGGTACAATTGTGTCCTTTAATCGAGGTGAAAGGTGCTCTTCCATCCTTAGTTACAAGTTTGTTTATATTATGCTTGTTGCATGTTTACACAACAGAACCAAACATCGTATAATTGTAATGTATTGGGTTATTCATAAATCATGAGAGGATGTTCTATCCCACAGTATAACTTCTTAATTGAATCCGTAGTAATAACGTACCATTTGGTGACACGCCAGCGCCGTTACCTCGTGTGGCTTACAAACGTTATCTGGGTCGAACTGCTAACATTATTACAGGTAAAAAGACTAGTCTTAATCTATAATTTTTTTAGATTATATATATATATATATATATGTATATATTATAATTTAAGATTGAAAGGCTTACTATATTTCTGCAGAAAAATTCTAATGTCTTGTCCAGAGTTTTATGACGTTACTCATTGGGATCTAGTTGGTTTTCATTTTCACCAGTTTTATTTAAAAGTTTGCATTTCGACAGTATTTAAATCCAGTAGTACTTATGGAGAAACATATCAAAAGGGTTTGCGAGAACAGGATCACCGTGCATGTTATAGCTAGTACTCTGAGATTGCACACTAGTTAGACTGAATCGTTTTGCCTCCCGTGTTTTGTTTGGAAATTAATGGTTATGATCAATATACTTGGGTGCAAGTCGGCAATCAAAAATTACTGGACACTGTACAACTGTATATGACTATCAATTTCTTATATTAAACTGTTCTAATTCCAAAAAATTTAGTTTGATATAATATGAAATAAATTTTCAAATATTGTATTTAATATATGAAAGTTTTTGATTTCATGTATGAAATGGGTATTTCATATATAGTAATGTTCCAATTCCATATATAATTTTACATTTGAAATCATCTGAAATTCCATGAGGGGGTTTTCAACTTTGAAAATTTATGACGTTGCCGCATGAGAAGAAACGAACGAACGCTACAGAAAGATGAAAACAATAGTTTTATCAATGTATGTATATTCATAAACCAATTGTGTATTATTTATTTTGTCCACTGAGAACATTTAGGGGTTAAAAAGTTTACCGTATCTTGTCACAAAGGATTTTTCTAT
>JAOBAZ010202868.1:0-10183 GCA_026546875.1 Pteroeides caledonicum
GATATCAAACATGAACAAGATTGATGTCAACCACGATCAAGTATGATATCAATACTGATCAAGCTGGCCAGCTCAACTATGATCAAGCTGGCCAGTTTAACCATGATCATGCTTGATATCAACCTTGATCAATCATGATATATCAACCTTGATCAACATTGATATCAAACATGAACAAGATTGATGTGAACCACGATCAAGTATGATATCAATACTGATCAAACTGGCCAGCTCAACCATGATCAAGCTTGATACCAAGCATGATCAACTTGACCGTTTTAACCGCTATCCCCGATTATAGGGGCACTAAGTGATACAACGTGTCCCGGTATTTTTATGCAAAAGCTATGCAGTTTATTGGCTAGGACCAACCAGTTCAGAGCGCTTATTGGCCACAGGATGCGGTTTATGCAAGTCAGTTTAAGGACCAGTCAGTTCAGCGACCTATTGCGGCCAGAGCATGAAACTTATTGGCCAAAGCATGTGGTATGGCTACGCTAAATGCCTAATGCGATCTGCGGCGGCCATAGAAATACAAGTAAGCCTTATTGCCTTTTTTTGCATAATGCAACACTGCAAAGTGACTGACATTTATTTCCCTTCAAGTTCTTTTCAGAACGACTTACCTTGGATGTCGGTCAGGAAAAGTGAGGTAGGCGGACGAATCAGAAGGACGCAGCAACCTTTTGTCACGTGGGTCAGATATGTATGTCGGTATGCCAGCAGGAGGAAGTCTCTCTGGGGAACGATCTGAAAAACGCAGTACAAGAGTGCGTTTACATCACTAATAATATACATAAAAACATTTCTCAATTTTGATTGGTTTAGAGCAGTGCAAAAAAAGGAAACACCAGCGCCAAAAAAAGGAAATCCTTATGAAAATCAAAAAATGAAGTCTTTATGTAAATTAAATATGTTATGGTAAAAATGTTGAAACAGTTCTATTCTTTTTGTGATATACACATACCGTCCCTTTAAAGCGATTTCGGTCAGTTACGACAAAGTCATGAAGGTTTAGCGAAAATATTTAGTGTTCACGTTATGATGTAGCAAATCAAGAACTAAGTTTGCATATTACAACTTGATAATAAATCATTGGGGCAAAAAACCACATAGTTTTCTTTATAGTTACTTTATAGTTTTAAGACACTGCCCGGGACGCCCGGGACGCCCGGGAACGCCTTGGAGCGCCCGAGAGCGCCCGGGGTCGTACAAACGCGCCCGGGGGTAAACAAGGTAGCATAAATCACTCTACGATCCCTTCTGAGTTTTCTTGAAGCATTATTTCAACTCTGCCCTCGGCATCGGCAAATAATTGATCTGCTCGCCACTGATAAATAACGATATTTTGCTCAACCTCGTCCAATAATTGTATAATAACCGCGTCTCATGTTTCCTGCGTCGACGGCCGGGCGCTTCACCGCTTGTTGCTAGGCTGGTTTTAAATCACATTTATTGTCTTTTTTCATTGAAATAATGCTTCAAGAAAACTCAGAAGTGATCGTAGAGTTTTTTAGGCTACAGTACCTTGTTTACCCCCGGGCGCGTTTGTACGATCCCGGGCGCTCTCGGGCGTTCCCGGGCGTCCCGGGCAGTGTTTAGTAGGACCCCTACATACAAGGTAAGTACTACGTTTTGAGATGAAATGTTGTTTGGAGCACCTGGGTATCGCTTTAACAAACAACATCTTTTGTTGCCGATACTTTTTTACATCAAAATTAGATCGACAGTATTTTATGACAATGCGACTTTTTTTTAAGTATTTTGGCAAAAGCGTTTCGATTGCTTATATATACTTCTTTAGTATACTTTACTAGTAAATAACGCGTTTTCAGCAATTTGATTGGTTAGTTGTCGAGTGAATATGAGGCATTATTTATATTAGCCAGATAAGCACATGAGGGATACTAAATCATGCAAGTTATCACCACAGTGCTCAGGGTTACAATTCGACAAGCACGCTTTTGATTCAACTAAACCCTTGGTATATGATTGCATGTTGATTAAAATTTGCTTACCATTTTCATTTCTCATGGTCGCGAGAATAATTTCGCACCAATTAACGTTTGTCTATCATGACTTAATGCTTGCAAACAAAACGAACCAAGATAAACAAAATATCAAAATAAACAGCTGAAACCCTATTTTATCGAAACAGTCACTGAAAAATTTTATGTAAATGGGAACTTTAAGAATGTTGTTTCATTACCGTTTGACTTCTTGATGAAACCTTTGTATTCTCTGACACTATCTTCTGGTCTTTTGTTTTGTCTACTGTTGTTAGCAGCAATAATCGGACTGTCTTCTTCGGAAAGACCACTTACAAAATGGGATGTGTATTCTGTTTGCTTCTTCTTTGGTAGTACCTAGGGCAAAATGATACAATACTTTAGTCTGATAGCGTTAAAATTAGCGAAATCGTGGCATCACATGTGTCATGAAACGCGTACTTGTAACTGCTTTGTGGCTTTTAGAAGTCCTTTATTGTTACTGTTTAAAAAATTAGTAAACATTTCATGCTTCGGCGAGTGTGGTGTTGATTATATTCTAAATATCTTTTAAAAAACGGAGGAAAACACAGAAGAAGTAATGTATTTGGATCTACGGCACAGAATAGCTGGCAAATTGATTATTTTTCCTATAATTGTCTATGGACTCAAACCTCGGAAGGTGGGTGGTTACAAAGATGCATTAAAAAATCCTTATTGGATTATCTTAAACTTATGTTTCAAACATTATCTACAGCATTAAACGAACTTAAAAGAAAAAATATTAGAGTTAGCTAGTAACACTGTTTAGTTTTAAAATAATTTATTTTTCATGTAAATGGTTGTAAGAAACCATTTACACAAAAAAATCCTTTCCTTATAGGAAGAGACGTTTCAGGACACACTTGGTCCATCATTTTTAAATAATAGTGTATTCCAAGGATAGTCTACTCCAAGCTTTCACTCTGTACATGCCATGAATTTTTTCAAGTGCTTTAAAAATTCAAAATTTTTGAACATATTAAATTCACGGCGTACACAAACTTGGACATTTAAAATTAAATTGTGTTACTGTTCATAGTTTTGGTACTGGTATATACATAATTTTATTTTTTTAAAACAGTACTTATCATTTTAGCTTATTTCCAGACTTTAATTTTTATTTGTTGTCCAGTAAAACTTTGAGTTTTGAGACCCCTTTGTTCTGCAACCACCTGTTGTTTCTGACCAATTTTTCAGGCACGGATGATTAATTTGTATAGAGGGAAGATTCACCTGTGATCTGTAACCAACTGCCAAACGCAACCAGTTTTATTTGCCCCGGAATTAAAATGCACCCGAGTTTAGCGACCACATCAGCAGTTTGTTTAATAAAAATTTAAACATTTTGTGTGGAGCAAGGAATTCTTATTATTATAATACATGTCTGTCCTGGCACCACTCACAATTATTCATATATATTTGTCAAAAAATTGCCAAAAATCACCAGTGCTGTTCATAACAATGCTGGTTAATAATCATAGTCCAGTCTATCCTTAATTACCCTACCTTAAAATTATTGTTTTTTGTTTTAGGAGTAGAAGGTATCCTTGGGTCATCATCACTACCAACTGCATCAAGCCACTCTCCATCATCAATTTCTTTTACAGTTTTTGTTTCAAATATGTTGTGATTATGTTTGTAAGGAACTATTCTTTTCCTCTGAAGTGGTGGTTCGCTAACTTTACTAAACTGATTGGACAACAATCCAGCACGTCGACTGCTCTCCAGTGCCTCTGGAGCAGTGTCTGAAGGCTGACTCACTAGTTTGGCTTTGACAGTTACTGGTCTATGCACTGGTATTGACTTAAAGTGTGACTTGTATTCTGAGTCAAGCTGAAATGAGAAGTACATATTAACATTGACAAGATTTTTTTAGATATTAAAAAACTTATTAATAATTCACGAGGAAAACACAAAAGAAATCATTACCGTTAAGCATGTTCTTACTGTATATCTGATAAAGATTTCTCCTAATCTACATAAACTTTAGCTTCGATTTTCTCGTCTTAAACATTGCAAATTTTCTAAATTATTTCGCCAATGAACTCGCTAGATGGGTCGTTTTTTAACCCATTTAAAATGCTTGTGGTATGTGTTTTATCAGATATAAAACACTTGGCTATCACCTTGTGTTTTATATCTGATAAAACACTACTGCTTGTGTTTTAAACTTGTGTACCGGTACTTGAAAACAAGAAGTGGTCCCAATACTCGATGGGTTGCACGTTTTGTATAATAGTGGAGCTCACAAAATTTTGCACAAAATTTTGTAAGGGCACTCTACATTACGTTAGCTCCTCACTCAAATAAATAGAGATGCAATTGTTGTCCACATAATAATAATGGTACATATTACAACAACAATTTAATATAATAATTTACTAATTTATTGGCCCCAAAATATAGTAATGTATATGCCTATTTATTATATTACTGTGAACATGTAGATTTGATTATAGTATTATGCCATTTATATAAATTATATAAATCTTATACATCTTTGTGACTTTGTCTGATGTTCAACCCTATAAACTGCAGTGCAAATGAAATTACAATTTACTGAAGTCACTGACTATTAATATTTATATTATCATAATGATAATCAATTAATTGCAGTACTCAGTCTATTACTATTAGTATAACTATAACTTGTATAAGTCTATTTATTATTTTATATAGTATTAATAATAATATCACAATACAAAATGAAATGGAAATATCAACTTAAACTAGATCAGATAGAAATATCGGGAGCCACTAACCTTCTTTTGCCCCATGTTTAAAACTGTTTAATTATATTCTCGACACTAACGTCACGACGGATAACACACAAACGCTACACCTCTGCATAAATATACTTTGTACACTAAACCCCAAGAAGGCAATCACCTTGGTAACAAATACTAGGTCACCTGACTGAAACTCAGTAATACATATTTACTTTTTCACAAATTTTAAAGTCACACAAAATGCAGAGGGTTTTTCTTTTTCTCGTGTAAGGAATGTTTACAGAAAGTCAGAATCACAGGTGAAATAAATGATAAACACAAAATAAGACCTTATTTGCTCACAAGAATATATTTTATGACGTTCTTCATCTCAGTGCAGTTGCGTATATAAACTATCGCGGGCTCACTAAATCATTGAAAAACATGGCGGCCACAAGGAGTAATAAAATGTTTGAAAGCTCCGCTTTATCAGACTCTCCTGACTGGTTGAGCGCCCGTCATTTAACTGGAGTGAGTATTTTTAACTTATATTGTTTCATTGTACAAATCTACGTCCTTAAAGAGATGTTTACTTTAAATTTAGACCACAATCATGGCAGTGGAGTTTGATGGTGGAGTTGTTATCGGTGCTGACTCACGAACCACCACCGGGTAAATTATTTTCATCGCCGGGGCGGCGTCGTAATTTCCTTTGGTGATACTTTTAAGAAAATTTGGGTCAATTCAAGTATACTATCCCTTACTAGTATATAAAGTGAAATTAGTAGTGAAATAAGTAGTAATGAATATATAATATAAACTACAGGTAATAATTAAGTGAAATAAGTAGTGTTGGGCTCCAACACTACTTACTAACTTAGTACTTCAATCTTGATCAATAATACATCAATCAATGTTGAGTCCGAGGGGAGGAAGCCGGGCAGAAGGTACAGTGTAGGGCATTTGAATTTTTTAAAAATTTATGTTCAAAATCCCTACCCTGGGGCAGAGATATGTGATCAAATACAGGCAAATGAGCCCTCCTTTGAGAACAATGTGTTCAAATACGAGCAAATAGCCCATTTCATATTTTTATTCACCTGATATTCATCCAATTTGCATATATAAATTTTCATAAAAAAGTATATATATGCTTATAATTTCCTGCTGGCGTTTTCAAAAGTCGCAAAGGTAATTTATGCATTTATGATATTGGTATAAGCAACTGTTGTGGAGAATACTGGTGACACAAAAACCACAGCTCATACTTCAATGAAGATATGCTAACATATGTTAACAAACAAATATAAATACAAGCTAAATAGTTTTATTTCACTGCCTGCAACTATTGTAGAACCAAACATCAGAAGTACAGTATTTTCAAGTTTGACACAACATGTATGACACCACAATGCACATGCTTCACAAGCTACCCAATCAAAGTTTTGATCAATGATCAATTTACCTCAATTTTTTTCCGGCATTGTGAAGAACCTTGTAGAGTGTAGAATATCCCACAATTCATTGTGTTTCCAAAAATAGTCAAATGTCCCCTGTCTTTCACACGTATCATCAAATGTGCCCTATCCCGGGATGTCACCAGTGAGAAAATGCATGTAAAATCCTCTATTATGGCCAGGCCTTCCCCCCTCGGGCTTTTACATTGATTCATGCATTATACAACCACCATTATGACTATCCCTTTATTAGTTTATATATTTGGTGGTGGAAAAATGGCAGGTTTTTGTTTTGGTGTAAGACTTAGAAAGTATTTGGCTTACACAAATATATGAATATGGTTCTTCTCAAATTACCCAGCTTTCAACAGTGTATATATGCCACTGTTCTGTATCGAAATATATAGGACCACATAGAAAGTCATTCATCAGTCAAGGTCTGCTAACTAGCAAGTAAGCTGAGTAGCTATCAGGTGTGGCAATCATTAACAATTTATAGCCATGTTGGCGCATTGTCATGATAGTCAAAACAGTATTTTCAGTACCCAGCATAGAGTTTACATTTACAGTACATGAAATGTAAGCTTGCCAAGATGGCCATGAATTTGCCATTCCAGCTTGCTTCCTCCATAATATATCGTAAGCTTATCAATATAAACACGTGTCAGGCAGCATGACCCACCTCATACCATTTGCATGTTTTAACTTTAACATATATGGTATTAATTCCAGTAAGACCATGTTTTGGGTGCTGACACCAGGTGTCAGCAAAATCTAAAGAGCAGTTTACAGAGTGGTGTCATACCTGACCAAGTGCATGGTTTATGCTATTATATGAAGAGTAATGTAAGGTGTTGAACAGGCCATTGAATTGGCTATGGTTGGCCACCAAAATTTTCAAATGATCAGAAATGGGTTGTACTGTATACTTTAATGATCAAAATTGTTATTCAAGTATAGGACCTCCAGTGGTGGTGCTATGGGAGGGTATTAGAGGGGGCATTTGCCCTCCAGAATTTTTTTGCCCCAATTTGGCCCTCTGGCAGTGTGACAGTCTGTCATTTTTTTGAGGTATTTCATTGACTTTGGCAAATGTGGGAATTCTGTAAATGCTGTCAGATTGTCATTTGAAACATGTCAAATGATGATCCTAACAGTAATATACTACCGGTACTGTATATATTATTAGGTGAATTGTTCGTGTTTGAAATATTTGGTATTAAACAATTGAGTATCAGGCCTCACAATTTGGGGGACCGGGTGTATACTTCAACTCAATGGACAAGATGGGTGTATACTTGAACTGATCCAAAAATTTTACCTGAAACTATTTCAGAAGTTGTAAGATCATTTTTTTCTTTTCTTAGATCATACATTGCTAACCGTGTCACAGATAAACTAACACCTATAACTGATAAAATATACTGTTGTCGGTCTGGATCAGCTGCCGATACCCAAGCTATAGCTGACATTGTCAAGTACCAGCTAAATTTTTATTGGTAAGCTTAACTGAAGTTCTAATCGTCAAGTACTTTCAGGGGTCACCTAGTACCAGTAATACATGAGAAATTCCCATGATGATTTAACAGGTCATTTGGTTAATGATGCAAATAAAAATTACATGTGGATCTCCACAGATCACTTTTATCACAAAGTAAATATGTGACGATAAAAGGGTCTATGGTATTATAATCAGTGTCAAGTAATTTTTTCACAAATTTAAGTAAAAAAATCACAGGTATTTAGGGTACCAGTAATATCTAGGGTTGTATTGTTGGGTGATGTTAAGAGCTGTAAATAGGGATCTGTAGACATAAAATTGTGATAAAACAGGAAGGCATTTCGATCTGTAGTGTAGGATCCCCAAGTCTCACCACCAAATCTTGAGATTGATCTCCACAACTGGTTGTCTGATAATCCTCCATTTTAAAAGCAATGTTATTAATATTTTAGTATCTATATATTAACAAACAGAAAACACCATAGAAACTCATTTGTTCGTTGTTTTGTATCAGTAAGATTCGCTTGTTTTTCTCCTTCATTTGTTTTACTGTATTTATACTTCACAACTTTTCATTAAAATCTTGTATCAAATGTAAAATTTCTTTGTATAGTTCTAGTTTAAGTCTGTGTAATTTCATTGCAGCATGGAAATTGGTGAAGATGCCCGTGTTCGAACAGCTGCTAATATTTTCAAATCTTTCTGTTATGATTATCGTGATTCGATTTCTGCTGGAATTATTTGTGCTGGTTGGGATGCTTATGATGGGGGACAGGTAACTTGATTTCGGGGGGGTGTATATGCTGAATAACAGTGGAGAAGCACTGGTGGCAGGGATAGAAGTCCTGGGATAGGAGTGGTGTCCACCCTGCCTTATATAGGTAGCACCCAAAGAAAGAGGAGCCGTCTGGTTACCTCCGACTGCGCTCAACTCAGTAAGTAACAGTGGAGAAAGAAGAGTGCAACATACTTGGAGCTGTTTCCACTGTTGGCAACTAATATCCCTTGGGCTCGTAAAATTGTATGTTAGCCAGAGTAAAATCTGTTAAAATGGCTGTTTACTATGGGGCGCCGTTTGTAAAAAATTAAACTATTTAGACAAATCTTGCGTGTTTTTTGTTGCCATTAAGCATTTCTTTGGAATCAACCAATAATTTAGTGACATTTATCAAACAAAACTCCTGTAATTTATAACTGGCAACCAAATTTTCATCGCGATGTATTAAATCGCAACCGAATTTCGATTACGATTTAATAAATTGCGGTGAGAATGTCGATTGCGATTTAATAAATCGCAATGAAAATTTGGTTGTGATTTATAAATTGCAGGAGTTTTGGTTGATAAATGTCACTAAATTATTGGTTGATTCCAAAGGAAATGGTAAATCGCAACAAAAAACACGTAAGATTTGTCTAAGTCATTTTTTTACAAACAGCGGCCTATGCTGCATGTGTGTTTCATTATTACTATTTGGAATTTATCATTTTTACTATTTGGAACTGTTTGAGACTGTGACATGAAAGCGTGTCACTTTTTCACTGCCAATGAAGTGTACTAAATACATCCCTTTACAAGGTCTGAAATTTAATTTTTTTTGTCAGTATCCCATTGGATACCAAACTTCAATGTTTTGGTATCCGCCATAAGAATCCAATATCCAACGACTGGATACTAGTTACCATTATTTTTAGTATCCAACCTATCCATTTGTAAACACTTGGAAATTGGAGCACCGGTCGTGTGGGTGTTAGTTATACCTGGTTATACTGAACTTGATTTCTTGGATGGCCAATCAATGACTTTACAAAGTCATTGGGAGACCAGCGAAAGTCTTTACTATCCTGATTTTTAAAATGTTGTGGTATCCTATTTGGATTAGAGCAAAACAGGTCTTCATATATCCATTTCGTGTGGGTACCGGGATACTGCCATTTTCAGACCCAGTTGTAAATAAATCTAAAGAAGGCGAACAAAACAATATGATATTATTTTTTAGTTCTTAGGAATTAGACAATAAAATTCAGTACCTGGTACATTTTTCTAGACCACGTTTGTAGTATGTACAAGTCTTTTGTAAAAATGTTGGCTTCTTTGTAGGTTTATGCTATCCCTCTTGGCGGAATGTGTGTAAGGCAGCCCTTTACTATTGGAGGTAATGTAATTAAGAGTTTTTTTCGTGATTCTACGTGCTCAAGCTGGCTACTGGGCATGTTGGAATTTGGGAGAGAACGAAAAGGCTCACAGTAAGAGTTGTGAAAAAGTTTAGGCGCTGCGTAGGCAGTATAAAATACAAGATCAAAAAGCGGAAAAGTCGTAAACTGCGAAATCCTTCGCTTACATTTCCAGCGAAAGTCTTTCATCAGAGGAACTGTGATGAAGGACATTGGATGGCACGGAGGCGCTAGCTGAGACCATAGTTACTGGAGTACATGGTTTGGAAACTCGATTAAAATTCAATAGAACTCATTATTTATGTTGGGTAACGT
>JAOBAZ010202979.1:0-10183 GCA_026546875.1 Pteroeides caledonicum
TTGCACCGCCGTAGCCAAGTAGCCGGTAGCCACAAGAAATCATACCTTCCTGCTGCGGGGTATTCTAAAGTTAAGCCACAGGGTGTATCACAAAAACTACCCCCTATTGAAATCAAGCTTTTGTTAGAATTTGAATGCATGATTAAACGCACAGGTGTGTGAAGTACACCTATTGAATTCTTGCTTTGTATATTTACGACTTTATGTAGCTTTTTACGATAAGTTCAAGAGCATGTACTCTTGGGAATTGATAAGAAATAAAAATGGTCAAGTTAATGATTATCATATCAATTCATATCGTCACCTTGAGCATAGAAATGGTTCAACTTTTTGAACTTGCTTGAAGAAGGTGCTTGATTTTATTGGTTAACAAAAGAAACGAAATAGAAAATTGTCATGTTGATGATGCACACGTATGCCGTAGTTCTGCTTCACTTAAGTTCAGCATTGTAATTAGCGGTTGACGTATTCAAACTAAGGTCTTGCTTTCAATTTTACGCATCCGTAGGCTTAGCATAATATTAAAGCATTCATATTCTAACAAAAGCTTGATTTCAATAGGGGGTGCCTTTTTTGATACACCCTGTAGTATAATAGTATACTTTTATGTCTATGGTCACAATTCCATAATTGGTCCAGCAAAGATTCGCAAAAACCCAGTCGATTTGCAATTAATAATTAATTCGATTTCTTTACGTTTGGACACATTGGTTTGGACTTATTCTGTGGTTGGGATCAGTACCCCCCTGTCATATTCAAATCGGAAGCTACGAATAGGGTGTCTCCCAGGACTGCCCAATATGGTAAACCACTGGTTACTAAACGGATACGAACGACTTCTAACGCCTTTTAGCTAAAATATTGAAGTATTGGAAAGTGCCAATTGCTAATATTATAAACAAGAACATTCTTATTAGTAGCGGCGAACGAACTGCAGTTATTTGGTTGTCGTTTCTTTCCTGAGAAACATGTGAGTATGTTTGTGTGTTGAATGAATAACTAGCAAGATATTTAGAATATGCTTAATGCTACATACATGTATGAGTAATGTTGAAACGTGGTTTTCGCTTCCTCTATTTTAAAACATACGTAAATCGGACAAACTTTGTGCTGAATATTTTTAATAAATGTTAAACCAGAGTTAGTCGTTCGATTATTGCGAGTTCGCAAAACTTCTGTAAATTTTTGACAGTTGTAAAATATATTGTGCTGTATTTTAGTATTGAGGTCTTCCTATTTAATTTACTCTGCCCAATAAAATGATTTAATCTTTTAAATTGTCGTGTGACTGGAATCCCAGACTATATCAACACAAACGTGCTAGATTAATTTTGAATGTGTTGCCCTGCTGCGCTTCTTGGGAGTAAAGTTGTTGACTCAAGTATGTGTCGAGCACTCTCGATCACAGTCAGTTTTAGGTCCATTATAATAATAAGATCGCTTTTACTTTTACCTTAACTGTGGTTTTTTGAAAAGTGTACTACAGCTGAAACTATATTTTCACCAATAAAAACAATAATCTTTCCCAGAGCGTTTAAACCATATTTTGGAGTGGGACTGGTTGAGTTCAAAAGCATTTTCAACTTAACTTATATATACAGACTACAGTTTATGTAAATAAGCTCGTCTTATTTCAAAGTTTACAATGTTATTTCTCTGCATAAAGTTGTGAAAATGCATTCTAAGGCAAAAACTTGAACAATATTGTATACCTCTCATTGTATAACCGCATTTACACTGTAATTTTTAAATTAAAGGTAATTATACTTTTTAAACTTGAAGATATTATGCCTGTACCTACTGTAAACATATATTATTTATTCTAAACACAGTCTTTTATTGCCTTGGTGATTATTATTATCCAATTGTTGATTCTCCATTGATGTGTTACATGTTGGATCATTCACTATCAGCTTTGTTTTTGTTGACTTTTGTTATGTGAGATGAACTCATTTTGACTGTTATTGACAATTATCACATACGGTATACAGTTATACATAAAAATGTAAGAATGAATCAAATAAAATTTTTCTTTAAAAATTTCAAATTAACACCACTTAGCCCTTTGACAACCAGATCTCCTCTTTGGGAAGAAAAATTGTCTGGCATTACCAAATCCAAATGAAAAATTAAGTATTATATGTACTATGTAGTTGATATCTACACTAAGTAATTTTCATATTTGCCCATTTTTTTTTGTTAACCTTGGTAACTGATCCGATAAAGTAAAGAAGAATAGAGAAGCATTCTGAGCCAAATAAATGTTTTTTACATTTATATACATATACAATGTAAATTTTTATCCAAAATGTGGTTCTCTATATATGTACTGTATGTGGCAACCAGAATCAATTTTGCCTGTTTTTTTTCTTGTATGTGTATCTACAGGTAAGATGCTCCTTTCTTCAAATTAAGGCCCTATATGCAATTTAAAGTATAGGGAAGATCTTATACACATTATAAAGAAAACAGCAAAAAAACAGTACATAGGGTTGTCATATATGCAATGGGTGAATCATTTTAAATCTATTAATACTAAGTCACATTTTTATATTTATAAAGAGAAACAGATATGAGGATGCCAGTTTAGTCATCCAAAGTTTATTTAATCTGTTTTTAACCTAGTTATACACTACATACAATTAGTACCTACCCCTGTATGGGCATAAAGTTATACTGTACAGCCTGATAGTCTGTTAAACTTGGTATACCTGGAACTATGGTAATGTACACTCACTCACAAAATATAACAAATGGCAAATATTTCTTGATCTGAATTAACAAACACTCAAAGAGTGGTAAACAAAAGATCCATAATGTTGGCATTGAAGGTTAAACAACTTTTTTTGTTGCCAACTAACAAAAAATAATTAAAATTTTATTGAAAAAAATTGCTAATATAGTATATAAAACGGTCAATAGGTAATAATATACAGAAAAATGATTTGTTTTTTAATGTTTAAATTACATTTATATTTTTAGAATATCATTATGAAGACCTTGGTTATTTTAATAGTATTTTTACAAGCATCACACTTAGTTTTTCCTCAGTCAGGTTTGTGAACCTCCCGTTTTAATTCCACTGTATATAATAATTATATCATAATTGTAATTTTTATAATGATCATATAAATTGGTAGAATTTATATGATTTACAAATAATTTAAATAGAAGTGCAATAGTATTTTTTTATTGTCATTAAATCAATGGCAACCCCATGGTAAAATGTGCTAAAGAACACTAGATTTGTAAGAAAAATGAAATTAGTTGCACAGGTATTTATTTTGTATTGACATCAACACACAAACAAGCAAGATATGAAGTTTTCGTGTAGCGCCCAGCAGGACTGTGGAGGTGGCGACAGGTGCTTCAGAAACTGACTCGTCTCTGTCCATTGGAAGTCACACAAATGGCTACCAACTCTAACTACGAGGGAAAGCTCATTGAATTGTCAACATTTATTTTATTGGGAAAACAAAACTTAATCGACTACGCAACATGCAAATTACATAATAACTTCTTCCTTCCAAACATGGTCGTTTGCTTGAATGCTTAGTACAATTTCAATCGTGGAATGATGCGAATTTAGACACTTGTCATACAGCGATGCAGTGAGCTTGAACTGACTGAACACTCATTCTACTGACTTGTTTCGCAATGGAAAATGAGGATACTATTTTTTTGTAAATAATCATTGATTTTCAATCGCAAGCTATTGCACACCTAAATGAATCTAGGCGTGCGAATTGCAACATGCCTGCCATTTCACAGAATGAGAGCCCTGATAATCCATACAATTCTTAACATAATGAAAGGTCCTGTAGGATCCTGATGACAGAATTCTACAACAAATAGGATCCTCTGTAGAATCCTGATAGTATAGCATCCTATTTAGGATCCTGCTCAGGATTTCTATGCTGACATTTTTTTTAAAAACAGATGTGCTCAGCAAAATTTAGCTAACTTCAGTAAGATGTTTCTGCAAAACTTGTGCCATCTTTGTGGTAAAGATTACAGTAACTGGAGGTTGTGATCTCTTTTAGGGGATCTTTACTATTGTAGTTAGTGCACTATACGTATAGTAGCGAAGATTTGTTAATGATTTTTTTCTGATGTAGAAGGGAACCAATGTAATAATATAAAAAAAGACAATTGCTGGTTCTGCATTCAGGAACCTGGATGTGCTTGGTGCTCATATGAGGTATTGTGGTAACACTATATTTTAAATTATTATTTAATAATGCAGTTTCAATTAACACTCATTCACTTTCTAGCATATCCCTGATACAATGAAGCTGAAGCAATATATCAGGCCCAAGCATGACTATATCTTACAAATATTGCTATAGCTGACCCGTGTTAGGATATCTGACAATGATTGGAGGATATGGCTCTGTCAGAGAGGGCTTTTGTGTGACAGCTGCTCTGCACAAAGTTAATTTGAGCTAGCAGCGGGAAAACAGTGATTGTAAAATACTGAGAATAGCCCACTTAGAACAAAAACCACTGTCACACCAGTAAGGTGTATATCTTTTTTTGGATACCACAGAGGGAGGAGGACTATAATGTATACATACCTGACTAGACCAATTAAACGAAAACCTGCAATTTAAATCACCCGGCAGTAGGCCAAGACACAAAGCCCGCAAGCGGGAGCTAACATTTCGCTTACAACAAAAAAGCAAAAAGTGGGACAGAACATGATCACCAGTTTCCAACGACAAGCAAAAACATAACGGGGGCTTGCCCTGCGACAATTTACACCAGGAGTACTTACAACGACAGGGACAACGACAACAGGACTAAAGCTACGTGACACAGTACAGCCGAAAATAATGACAAGCAAGGCAAGCCCAGTACACTACATGAGGGAACAGATGCTGGCAAGACATAATGTGACAACGTAAAATAATGCAGTCGTCCACCAGTAAATTAAGATAGCGGTAGATAGCCAGCGCTGTTTGCAACGCAAAGCGTCTAGTAGTGAAAACAGCAGCAAGCTGAGCACTCTAGTGGGTACTGCCAGAGTGACAATGTGATGCCATCACACCCAAGGCAACCAAGTCAAGCAATACTGGGATGTCACATGACGGGGAGGTAAAGCCAGCAAGTGCTGCACATAATAATAGAACCCAGGAAGAAACAGACTAGAGGGATTGGGAGAGGTGAGAAGGCAGCCCTAGTATATGGCAAGAGTAACAAGGCTTACTCACAGGTTTTCAATTTGATGGCAATCTGGGAACGAGTAACCTGCAACCAGGAGGGCTACACCCCATTTGGGAATTCCCCCAGAAGTACAAAACAAACAGCAAGTCAATCTGGTGTCAATTATTTTCATTGCCTAAAATCATATAGTAATTCAACAAGTTTATATAAGCTTTTCTATTTGATCCAACAATTTACAACTTTAAACAACACTTTACACTTTAAAAGCTGCATCTCATTTTTAATTGCTAGTTGAATTAGAACTAGTAAACTTGAATTTGAGTTTAATAAAAGCATTATTTGAAAGCATAATTGAAGGCATTATAACTACCATACTTACTACACTGTAATGAAAAAATATTTGTCTGTTAACCAATGAAATTGCTAAATAATGATTTTTCATTACTAAAATACCGTAATGCTAAGTGGTATGTTAATAAATTACTGGTACAGTAAATACAATCTTTGTGGTATAAGGGGACCGGGTGTACTATATGCCGATAAAGATGTAATTTGTAATTTTTATCTTTAGGAATTTTCTGGTAGGCGTTGTGACACTCCATCAAACCACTTACAAAATAAGTGTCCAAGTAATCACACAATAAATCCATCAGCAAATAAAACGGTAAGAAAAATCATAAAAATACAGTTAATTGCTAGAGGTTGACTATTGCTTTCATAGTTGCTGTTTTATGTGCTATCACCTTTAATTACTGTAAGTTGATAATAATGTCTTATTTGTGATTTTTTTTTTCAGTTCCCTGATTTAAAAGTTGTTGGACCTAACAATCAGTTATCTCCAAGAAAAGTTAATTTGACTTTACGAGTTGGTAAGTATGGTTCTGCATTTTCCAGTGATTACTTTTTCTACATGTACAGGGTAGGTAATCATGCCAAATTTTACAATAAACATGTCTTTTTTAACTACTTGAGCTTACTTGCCTTAACTGATATAACACTGTAACCTCAACTTTGACTTTGACTTTTTAATTTTGATATGTCATTACAATACAGCTTTAACTGCATTGATTATTTTGGTTTCATGTTCAAAAACATGTTTAAAAGTTCAGCAGTACATTGTTGTGAAGGTTGTTAAAAGCTATCAAATAAAAGTATAAAATTAACACATTTTAGATATTTGCATATAGAAGTTTGTAATAGCCAACATCACAAAAATATGTAAATTTATCTTTTTGGAACTACACTAGTCTAGATTTTACATTTTAAAACATGACTGGTCTCTACTGTTGCTTGCTTTGCGTTCTGTAAATGTTTTGATGTGTACAGGTAGTTTTTCAAAAAAATGTGTAAAAGTTGTTTTTGTCACCATTGTGGTCTCAAAATATTTAGCAGTACTTTTATCAGATTGTGACAGAGATGAAAGTGTGTAGTTATTTATACAAATACATATGTCAACTAACATCACAACTACAAACTACAATGAATACAAATTAATTACAAGTCTCAACAACTTACTATATATATGCTATATCCCTGTATGTTGTTAGTGGGGTATATAAAATAGAAAAGTCGTCTCTTGGCAGAAAAGGGTTAAAGACAGTAAATGCAAATCAAAATCAAATTTAGATGAATTAAAAAGTCTTGAACTTGTGTGCTGCACTGTCCTTCTCATGGTGCCACTGCTATGTAATGACACTTAGAGCTTTGCTAAAAACAACAACACTTTTGATATTTATGGATCCATATCTGCATCTCAAACCAATTCAAAAGTATACACTGTACTGTACTATAACAATGTACAATGTTTGTTTTCTATATTTGTTACTTGTCATGTGAAGAGCTTTGGTACTTCAATGGTTAAAATCTGTTTAGACCTTGCAGTGCTCTTGCCATCTTTTACCACCTTTCTTTACTCTTGCTAATGCCTGACAATTTTACTTGTCAAGTGGAGAGACCAACAACTTTAATGATTAAGTTTTTTAATGTTTTATAGGTGAACCATTTTCATTCAAAGTAAATGTTCGACCAGCTAAAGATTACCCTGTTGATCTGTATTATCTTATGGATTTGTCCAAATCTATGTCAGATGATTTATTGACGTTAAAATCATTGGCTGGCAATATTTGTAAGTTACTGGTAAAGATTTTTTTAAACCGCAAATTGGTGTTGCAAATTGTTCTGCTGCGTAAAAGATCTTCAGGTTTAAGTAGAAGAGACGTCAACTGGCAAAAGTGGCATAAGTTTTATTGTTGTAAAAAGCAGTATACAGTATGTTGAGCAAGTATTGTACTTACAACGATATGTACTTTTCTTTCTTATATTTCTTTAATACCAAAAGTGAATAATTATTATGTGACACACCGAGACTCGAAAATATTTTTTCGTTAAAAGTTTCCAAAGTTTGTAAAAATTTAATATTTTCCAAATTAAATTAGAATTCCCAATATTAAAGTAGTTGTGCATTACTATTTTACACTGTGTTCACAAACTGTACTTTTTCCCTTGTCCAGCAAAAAAGTTAAATGAATTGACAAGCAAACACAGACTTGCATTTGGATCGTATGTGGATAAAGTTATCATGCCTTATGTTAAACAAAATGAGTAAGTGATAAAAGTTTATTTTAAAAAGTATAATATAAGAGGAGAATTTCATTGAAATTTTCAACTTTCTAGTCCATAACAACATTTAATCAGCAATCATCAAATTGCATCTATTTTTGGAAGCTCGACCTTTCTTTTTTATAGAAACTATGATTTTTTTGTATTATGCACTATTGCAAAAATTTCATTATGATTTGCTACAGCAGGCTGTGTTTAAAAAATAGGCGTCCGATTGCCGAAAGCGTGATATATTTGACGACTTAAAATGGAGAAAACAATCGAGAGAACTCATAACGAAAATGATGGAAAATATCACGATGATTAACTACGTTTAAGTTTCCTCGAGACAGCGATAGAACTATTATTTAATACTATTTTAAATGTAGTCAGAAAACTTCAGCACATTAGTAAAAATTGCCGGCCGTATTGAGCAATATGCGGTGATCGGTATCTTTCCTAGTGAAGATACATGTATGGGAAATCTCTCACTGTGAATTTTTTAGTATCTCACTCTCCACTATAAACAAATTTTGTTATATGTTTTAGTATTGGCAAACCATATTGTTTTGTTGAAGAGAAGACGCGTATAAGACGGTGTGGCGAAAAACCATATGACTACAAACATATTCTTGATTTTACTGATGATGCGGAAGAGTTTAAGGTAATCATAGATAATAGAAAGGGGAATGGATTGGCAACCTCAGCTATCTTGACGAAAGTGGAAGCAAAAATTGCACAACTTGCTATGGTATAATGTGCATATACGGGAATCAATATATGCCCATAATTACCAAAAGAAGTTGATAATTTACGAAATGCTACATGTAGTGTGAGCCCACTGGCTGCCATGTTGGATTTAACAAAAAATTTAAAAACTTTGTCAATGATCGTCTGAAAGGAATGCTCCACTCTAAAAACAAATATCAATTAAATACACCTGAATTGAAACGATTTATATATGCATTAAATTTGAAATCATTTGGGTGTATTAAGTTGATATTTGTTTTTAGAGTGGGGCATTCCTTTAAATGCAGTATGTCAAAAATCCTTTGAAAGGTTACAGTTTCATCATGGCGAGGACTTAGTTTTCACGCAATCTTTTCTTTTAAATGAGACCAAAATGATTCCAAATAAAAAAAAATCTTGATTTGTTCCCGTTTTGCAAGTTGTTTATGGTAAACTAAATTGTAAAATACTATAAATGATATATTTTTGCAGTAAAAATCAAGTAAAAATAGCAATCAGTATTTTGACTTGATAATAAAACTGTAGTAAAATTTGGGGTTAAAAACAGCAGCATTTAAATTGACACAAATTATCACAGAGAATATAATTCTATTATACTTTTTTTTTATACAGAAAAAAATTGGTGAAACAACATTCTCCGGTAACCGCGACGTTCCTGAAGGAATGCTTGATGCACTGATGCAAATAGCAGCATGTGAAAAGGTTAGAAACGAACAGTTATATCTTACTGGGCTATGCAGAATGTGATTTTACTTAATAACTTGATAGCATCCAGCCAAGCGTAACGCCACAGCTTTTAACGTAAAATGGCAGGCAGGAAGGAAGGAAGGCAGGCAGGCAGCATTCCCAGTGACACACAACTGTTCGTTCTGCTCTTCGTTTATCAGCCAAGAACACTATTGTAACCTAACTGTAGTTTTATATACATATTTACACCATAAAAATTTTGTTATATCCACACATTCTAGGAGCTGAAATGGAATCCAAAAAGCTCGACCCGTCGAATGGTTCTAATTGCAACCGATGCTCTATTCCATTTCGCAGGGGAAGGCAAGGTATCTGTGATAAAATCAAATTTGTACAGAAAGTGCGCACTCGGAAATTTTCTAGCCCTCCAGAAAAATTCGGTATTGTATTGGTTGTTATCATTATCGATGAGGAAGTACCTCTCCTAGTCGTGTTAAATTTAGATTTAAGATGTAAGATTTGGTTCGTTGTTGTATGTGAATAATGTTGCTAGTATGTCGTTATAGTGACTGGAAGACCATATGCTCGCTCTCTAAATCATATTATATTATTTATATAATCTCTGTTTTGCTGCTGGCCTACAGATAGTTGGTAATTCGCGAAAGTTGGACATTCAACTGCAAATAATTGTTACATATAGATATGACGTCAGTTCCGTAGCTAATAGCCCGGCTGGTCATTATTTTTGTTTATATACGAAGAAATAATTATCGCGAATGACTCAATACTATGCGCTACGGCGACTAAAAGCAATTTGCATAAACTATTGAACAAAAACGTTGAGCATTCTGGGTAATAAAGAACTTTCTGTGGCATTGGAATTTTTTACAAATAATCAGGCTGACTTAAAGGCATATGGCAATATATTTTTTTATCGTCCCAAATGAAAGAACTCTTAAAACTATTTAATAACTTACTTTAC
>JAOBAZ010203090.1:0-10180 GCA_026546875.1 Pteroeides caledonicum
ACGTCGAAACGTCGTCTTATTTTATTAAAATGTTTTTAAACCAAATATTCTTATCGCTAAATTTCGTCGTTAAATCAAACCAATATAACTGTGTATTTATTTATATAAATATAAATAAAAACTCCTTAAAGAAAATTACATTGGCTGGAATAGTTAAATGCTTATGTTAAAATACAATTTATCAACCATTGAAACGTGTAGTATTTATTTTGTCACTGTTAAACCTCTTAATGACCAATGCAATGTTACCATATTTCAGTCTTTTGTGATGCCGAACCCCAAGATTTATGGCATAAATCGATATAGGAGCAGTTATTTGCAGCGACTGCATGCATGTTTTTTAATGTTTGACATTTTACTCATGCTACAAAGAATATCAGCCTGGAAGAGAACTTTTCAAAGCAGGTCATTTTGATATAGTTGTACACTAGCTATCTAAAGGAGAACTTTTAACTATTAACCAGTGGTTTAAATAGAATTTTAACTGTTATATATCGAGGACTTAAAACCAGAACAGTTTATGTCCAAAATGGTCGTTTTGAGAAAAACGAGTTTAAAAATTTGACTTTACCTAACAAATCACAAAAGTGTGTACAAACCGCCATATTCTAAATTCAAAGCAGTGATAGTCCTTTCTGGATAGTGCCGCAGTTTCATGCATGTCAGTCACGTGATTTGGCCACAGAATGTAACAAACGGACATAACCAGTTCTGGAATACAGTGTACACAGTAACAAACTGGACATAATCTAGGACGCCAGAATGAAACCGCATAATATTTGTTGTTATATAACTTCAAACAAACTATTAATAAAGAAAATGCATTTGATCTTTAATTATCCACCAAACATGTCTCAGCATTGTTATTGTTTACAGCATGTTAGATATTCTACTGTAAAAATAATGGTAGTGGCATTAAATATTGGAGTACTAACAGACTGTAACGTTAACTAAGTAAAACGTTCGTGAGAGTACATCCTATATCATAATAGGTTTTAAATGGTTACTTAACAGCAGCAGCATCATCATCGTCTCCAGAATCTTCAACAGCTGGCTCTGGTACTAGATCTTTGGTGAGTTTGGACAAAGGTAGGTCTTTGTACTAGCCATGGAATTCTTCAGGAATGGCTAGACTTGTACAAAGCTTCATTAAATCGCGCTTTTTTAACTCACTAATGTCAAGCTTGTTTTTGTACGCTTGTGGCAAATCATGAGGAATCGAAGGTCGACCACGACCATATACACAGAGTCGCTTGTAGTTCTCTGTGTAATTGTACCTGTAGTAGATAACTCCTGGTTCATCTTTTACATATTTAAAGCTCTTCACACGAAGCCAGTTTATAATAGTGCCATCGTCACTTCGGCGTTTGTTCTTCATGACTTGTAATGAAATATTTTGAAAGTTGTAAAAGTCTTGGTGATTCAAATTTATTACTTTGAATGGTAATCGGCGTCGAGCTCGACGAAAAATAGCGACCCAGTCATGCATACTGAACACGTCGACGTGCCGTTTCTCTGCTTCAATTGCGGAGTGCATGCTGTCGCACTCCATGTGCGAATGCCTACTCTCCAAAAAGTTGTGTGTGATTAACTGAAGGTGTGTATTGTTCACAACATACAGGAACATTGCTGCAATATTTTAATTACGGTTCTGTCCACCGCATGTGTCAGAAAATAATGATACTTCTGTCACTGTATTTGGTAACTCGCATAACCACTTGTATAGACAAGTACCAATATCATTGCTTCCACGTGTTCCTTCTATCTCTGACCAGCAATAGCAGTATGCTTCATTTTGTGACGCTGCGCTGTAAACGCATAGGTTATACACACATAACTTACGACTATAATACATCAACGAATGTGCACTGCTGGGTATCTGAAGGACACTCTGCAGGTCGAACGACGCTGATACAAAATGATCTTGAGAAGTTGCTTTGATTTTGTCGAGGTTTTTGGCTTCCTGGGCTTCTGCTTTTCTCGCTAAGTGGGCATTATACTCAGTTTGAAAGTTCTCTTTCTCTTCCCCGACCAATTGCTGATACTTTAAACATGTTGCACATTGATCTTTTTTGGGATGGAAAAATGACATGTTGTACTCCTCGCAAAATATTTTGCGTGTGTAATGTGATTCAACCGCTGGAAAGCTTTCTATATGTTGCTTCACAGATGCTTTAACATCTTCAGGGGTTTTGTTGTAAGGCACATGCTTTCCCCGCTTGTCTTCACTAGTAAATGTCCCAGCTTCACCTTGGTATTTCACAGCAGTGTCTACCTGGCCATGTCCAATGTAAGAGTTTTGAGAAAAACTTCTTACACACACGTTGAGGGGCACCATTCTTCATGAAAGTATATGTGATGGTTTTAGACTTTTTACGAACACGGTCTCCTCTTGGACGTTCGCGCTGGATGTCATATATGTTTATGTTTGCCAGCAAGAAGTTTTTTTGACGACTGTAATCACCTAATGCCCAATATTCATCGCACAGGGTCAATCTTTCTTCTGCCGAAAAGTTGTCTGAACATTTGAATCTACATTTTGCACAATTGGATGCCTGAGGTGTCTTTGCTTCCTTTTGCTTTCCAGTTGTATCAATGTACGCCTGACCAATTACCTTTGCCCCCTTTCTCGCATTTTTCTTCCAATCACGCACGTTTGATTTTTTCTTTCGTGTAGTGGCAGTGTCACAATGTACTTGCTGAGACTCGATGTCTTCGGTGGCAACTGATTGGTTCTGTTGTTGATCAGGTGAACTCAGTTCTGTCAAAGTTGACGTTTGGCTTTGTTCTCCTTCAAGTGGTTGCCCATTTTCCGCGGTTGCTGAGAGACTGTCCTCACTACATTGGTCCCTGCCGGGATTGGTGTTTGCATCGATATTTTCAGATTCTGGAATAAGTGGCGCATCGCCGCCAACAACTTCAACTCTTTCAGGTTTCGAAGTCTTACAAGTTTGTAAAATATTTTTAAATCCTTTATTAGAAAACATGCTTTTTCCAGTCAATTCATCCTCAGATGTACTGTTGTCGCTAATACTCATAGTATAATAGTCTGGATCTTTCACAGAATTATCGTCAGAGTCGCCCAACATTTCCAATACCTGCAGATCTGTCCGAAATGCTTTCTCTGAAACAGAGGTTGGTCAATGAACGTTTACTTGATGTATATTAACAAGAATCCTTTAAAACACATCAAGCTCAACTTCACCGCTGTGAAGAAATGTTTTTTTCTAAAATTGCAATTTTTTTCCAAAAAGCATACTTCACATAAACAAAAAACCTTTCACGTTTTGTTTTGTAAAAATATACTTTTGTGAAAAACTGATAAAAATGCTTTCTTCTAGAATATTTTTTGACTAAAATTGTGTCTACATTTTCAGTGTTTGCTAAAAACATAATATTAAGTTATTTAAGGTTTTCAATAGTTAATGTATTTTTCCTTTGAAACACTCGTTTTAAAAGCTATAAGATTTGTAATAGTAGTTCACATAGCAGCAATTTAATCAGAAACTACAGTCTTAGTTAAAAGCTCAGTCTTAGTGCGAAAAAATAAAACATTTTGTTTAAAAAATGAAATCAACAGTGTTCTTCGTTATTGTAAACAAAATGGATTTTACTAATTTGCGAAGTAATGAGTCACAAACAAAAGATTATAAGTAAATATCGTACCGCTCTTCTGGGCCTATCTTCCATGATTTTATTATGTGAGATGAACTGTGCTTTTATTTGTAAGTTGGCGATGAATTGCACCCTCTTTGGTCTGTTCACTAACCTGTATAAAGAGGACCAACGTCCTTGCTGGACATGGTCAGTTTTGGCTTGACAAAAATATGGGCAGTTGGACATAGCCAGTTTTGGCATATAAACGTAATAATGCTGGTGGACATTGTAGACATTGTTGTCACCAGTCCTATTCCCACAATGCTGGACATAAGCCTGGCAGAAAAATGTCTTAAAAAATATATGTAACAGCGGGCTAACTCATTTTATCAAAAACTGGACATAGACTATTCTGGCATTAAACCCTCGATATCTACTATAGAAAACCTCTGAAAGTGATTTATAGGTCATGTCAACATTCTTATGGGGAAATTTTTTGGTAGATTGTGGTGTAAATGGAATTTTATTGAAAACAAGTACCACAGTTCATTTACTAAAGTATAATAATTTCATATCCCAGTTTGTTTGTTAAACATTTTTTTTAATACAAAAATGACATACCAGAGTAAATATACCATTCTTTACTAAATATATATTTGCATTCAAGACCGTTCCCAAGCTAATAAATAATACAATTCCCATGCAACAAAATAATTCAGGTATCCTATAAATAAGCAAACCACAAACAAATTTCTTGAGAAAAGTATAACATTTATTGAGGAATTGAAAGTATACAGTAGTAATAATATAAAGGTGATAAGCAAGTTTATGCTTGATTGGTGGGTAGTTGATAAATTACAGTCATACAATTATTTTATTCTGAGAAAACTTAAAACAGGTCATCAGTTTAAGCTTTTTCTTCCTTGAAGGTTTAACTGTGGTCTACTTGAAAACTTGTTTGACACCATGAATATTTAGATGCTAGGAGGAAACAATGACAACACAACTCTAATCAGCCCAGGTCCGGTTTACTTCGACATTTGGAAACATTTTGTCAGTTCCCTACTAACTTCTTCAGCTAAAAATTGTGCAGAGTAGTTTAACATCATCCAAGCTAGAAGCGGAATTTGCTAATTGAAATCTCGTCGGCTGTAAACCGAAAAACAGAAAATACTTTATTCATATAAGATTATGGTAAAAGCGTAAGTCTAAGAGCGAACACGACCTCGGGCTGGGTAGGCTGCGAAATTATTATAGAATACCCGTGTTCAAGTATCGACCAAATTAACATATTCTTGTGCTTTATCCCATAAGCTTTACATCTAAACTGTTTTGAAGTTATTCTTGTATTTATTTATATGTATAAATGGAAGGTCAAATGTGGACGGGCGCTTTACTAGCTGTATAAAACGCTCCACTTATTTCGAACGCAAATATTTTCATTTTACGTTTAATTTAAATATCAAGAAAACATTTAAGATAATCTACTTGCCTTCTTGTTGATTGTTTTGATCTCTAAATCCAAAATTGTGGGGAAAAATCCTCACAGTGCCCATTTTAAATCAAATTTTGGATTTCACTCAGTATATTCCATAGGGTTAGCAGCCAGTTGACCTGGCCAGAGTAAAGGCGGCGATTGAATTTTTATGGTGCGCAAGGCGACCTGGGCGAGGACACGAATTTCAAAGGTTCCGACGAGAGTCGGCCTTCTATTCATTTCTTATTTTGTGCCCGTAGTTAGTTAGTTGGTTGGTTGGTTGGTTGGTTGGTTGGTTGGTTGGGTGGTTGGGTGGTTGGTTGGTTGGTTGGTTAGTTAGTTACACTCTCCTGACATAGTGTTCGATCTCTTACGTGAGCGAACACAAAAACCTGCTGGAAAACGTAAGGAAACTGATGTTGGACGTCTCAGTCAAATCATTAGTGAAATGAGCTCCATCACACGTTTAGTACAGCCTTCAAAACGGAAAAGAGTCAGAAATTATCCAGACTGACATTGCGTTGACTCCACCAAGCTGCGATATTGCAGAATATACACAATATACGCCACCAATATCGTATATATATTTAAATATAATAAAAATTCCACACTCAGCTTCGAAATCTTTGCATGACAGTTTTTTCTTTTGATAAAAATCTCTCACCTTTGGAATACTTAATGCATACTCAAATAAGGGCATGAGAGTATCATAGTCAAGATAATTATCCGACGTGGGGGATAAGGCGGTCATGGCTTTCCATAGTGTAATGTTTACTGTAGAAAATCGTCGGAGGAATTCTGCATACAGCAAATCTAAGCATTCGATAAAAATTTGACAGTTTGGACGGCCATTGTTTTCACCCCGGGATATGTTCAGTTACTAAATGGTCATCAAAACGAGATGGAATAGCAGTATTTCTTCTAGGCCTGTGTTGTACGCCGTTGGCTGATGGGACCCTCACACTTTGGATGAAATCATCGATCATTTTCTTAAATTTTCGTTATTTCGCGTTTCCATTTGATATCGTCTTTGACACTGTTGACTACGTCTAATGCTGAAATAAATTTTTCGTTCACAGATTGTAATTGTTTACAACAACGGATTTCAATACAGCCATCAACATACAATTAACGAAGACAAATACATGGTCTTCTTTATCGCCCATTTGACTAAGAAGTCCAATTGCCTGTGCTTTATCTTCAATAGATAACTTCTTATTTTTTGACGCCACTAGGAGGGCTTGGATCAAATCTCCGTAATTTTTGTGCACATGATTCGTACGTTCAAAGTGACCAGACCATCGTGTCTCAATAAGGCGTTTCAGTGCAGTGCCGTTATAGGATCCTAACACAGCTGACTCCTCGAAGAATTTGTACAGCACCGTTGTAATACTAAATAGTTTTTTCACTTCGTCAAGATTTTCCATGAGAAAGCTCCCAACCAGATGGATTTTGTGGAGGAAGCAGTGTACATACAACACATACCCATGGCAGAAATCACTAATCAGCCTCTGCAAGCCGCTGCAATTCTCTGACACCACGTTCGCCCCATCGAAGGACTGTGATACAAGGCCATCAAATGAAATGTTAAATTCTGCCAAAGTTTCTTTGACGGAGTCGAAAGTGCCTTCAGCATAGCGATCATCGATTCCCTTGATGTTAAGACAGTGTTCCTTAACTTTCCCATCCGACGATTAATAGAGGCAAACGATACCTTGAAATTCTTTTCTGTTTTTGTCTGTTGTACCATCTGCCATAAGGGTAAACAATTCGGGCAATTTTGTTCTTTACTAAAGAAGCTAATACTTTGATGACTTCATATTGTATGTCATGAAAAGTGCGTTTTTTTGAAGATTCTTGTGAATTCTCTTCCATTTTTGTTCTAGCGGAAACAAAAGTTGCGAAAAAGCTTTTAAAAATAAACCACCTCCTGTATCAATATCGGATTCATATGAACCACGGAATGGAAGAGCATTTGCACATAAAAATCTTGATACGTTAAAAACAGCAAACAATCATTGCTTCTGAACACTATTCAGTGACACAAGAGAGCTATTACGCTGGAGTCACGTGCTTCTCGCATTTTGCCTTCTTTGTAAGCCTGCATTGCTATCGAGTGATCATTTGAAGATTGATGTTGGTCGAATCCCTTTCCCTTATTTTTTGCGTGTTTTCAGTTACGATAACCATTTTTTACTAAATACAGTCTCTGTTGGATTTGGTAAAAACACTCTACATGGAAAAAAGAAACTTGCATCCAGATCTTTGTTATATTCTAACCAGTAATATTCGCTATACCAGTTAGAACTAAAACGTCGTATTTTACTACCGAGTTGCGTGCCTGAATATGCTTTCAAGTAGGGTTGGCATGGATCCTCCTTATTATCAAAGAAGTTGAGACTTCTAGCATCGTCGCTTCGAGGCTGTACGTCTACGGGGTCTTGCACTTGCCCACGATTTGAATCCCAGTCTGATGTTTGACTTACGGTTGTAGTATTTAGCAGCGTTTTGTTGCTTGAATTATGAATCTCACCAACTGCTGGACGTTCTTCGCGTAAACGGATATCGATACTCGTATTACTATCAGTATCAATAGATTCAATACAAACCGGTTACAAACAAGCTCTCTCTTCAGTCTCTTGACTTTCTCTTGGGCTTCTCGGCCCCCTTGAACCATCATCATTGTCGTCATTGCTTGATGTTTTCCGCCTTTTTGTGAAATGATGTAATAATGTTTTATTTATTGTATGAATTGCACATTGGCCGCTATCTTGAATTTGACCGCGTAGAGAACTGGGACAATAACAAATGGTTAAGTAACACATGTACATTATTGCCCGATAAATAATAAATTTACACTAAATAGACCTGGCACATATTGTGGAAATGGAAATTGTAGCGGTTTAGTCACGCGCTCAAATTCAAGGTGGCGGAGAATGTGCAATTCCAGTGTTTAGCCGCTAGTGTTATTGACAATGGCAGCTATTTTAAATGTCTGCCGCAAAAGCTTGCAGTTGGGGGGGGCAAGGCCACCCCAGTCAACCCTGGTTGAGGGGGCACGGCCCCCCGTAGCTCCGTGCTTGAACTGTAATTACGATAACAGAAAAAATGAGGCGCGTGAGCGAGCACAGTCGGCTTTATGCTCCAGGAAAATTTCTATCACATGATTTAAGATTGTTGATTGTCAACAAAATTGTTAATAATGGAGGTAATCGTGCAACAGGAATACTTCATGGAAAATACACAGATATTGCACGAGAGGTAGGGGTATCTTCAGCTGTTGTATCTTGTACTTGGAAGCGTTACTGCCAAGGTGGTAGCATCTGTCCGAAAAAAATGCAGGTGACAACCCACGACATCTTTCTGAAGGCGACCTACTATACGTTGAATTTCTGAAACAGCAGAAACCTACAATTACATACGATGAAACCATTCAACAATTGCACGGGTTTAATGATTTGCCGTATGGTACAACTTCAACGACAGCACTATCTGAAGCAGTTCAACACCGGCTCCCTAGTGGCAAAGCGTACAGCTTTAAAGAAGTAAATGTTGTCGCCCAAGAACGGTTTACACCAAACAATATGGCATACACACAGTTTTTTATAAATTACCTGCATGAGAAGGATCCATACAGGCTAAAATTTTTCGATGAGTGTGGTCTAAAACTTCCTAAGCATGCACTGGAAACTTACGGATACAGTCCTATTGGAGAACGAGCAGTCCTATTGGGTAACGAGCAGTTGAACTTTAACGATACGTGGAAACCCCGAACACAACAGTCAATCTCATGTGTTCTTTAACAGGGGTCGATTACGCCGACAAACTAAATGGTAGTGCAAATACTATAGATTTTCTTAGATTTTTTGATGAAGCCTTGTATTCAGAAAATCCAAGAACCGTCGGACCTGTTTTAGAGCCGGGTTCAATTATAGTTGTAGTAAACATTGTATTCACGATATATTAAATAACAAAATCCTTATTACAATAATATCAACAAGCTGTTGTCAATCTACGTTTTATCTAACATGGAGTCTATCAATGTTCAGTCCCAGGCCTAATATGCCTGTCTAATCGCTACAGGAGTCCCCCCAGTGCGGTAACGTATCGGTAAGTTAACAGGACGACCGGAGCGCGTTGTGCGAAGTGGCGCAGCCGAGACAGATTCGGGCATATGACGTGCTTCGGCTCGACGGTGGTCTTCCGTGTTCTCCATGATGACAGGCTTAAGGCGGTCGATGGAACGGTATCACAAACACCGTTTCGCTCAATGGTGTAAAACTTGTCGCTGCGGTCAGTTACTAGGAAGGGTCCATCATAAGGTCGTTGTAACGGGCCTTTCACTGCGTCATGTTGTACGAAAACGTGGCTGGCTCTGCTTAGCGCCTTGGGTACAAAGGGTACAAAGAATTATTGGGAGTAAAGAATTCCCCCTGGTAGACGGAGAGTCGTGCCATACACTAATTCAGCAGCACTGCAATTGAGCTCTTCTTTCACTGTAGCTCGTACTCCTAACATGATGATAGGCAGTTCCTCCCGCCAGTTTGGGCGGGTTAGTCTAGCTTTTAGAGAAGCCTTCAGCTGGCGATGGAAGTGCCCCACGCTGCCATTTGCTTGGGGGTGGTAAGCAGCAGTACGCTTTCGTTTGATGCCCAGGAGGCACATGAGGGAAGCCCAGAAATTTGATTCGAATTGACAACCGCGATCGGAGTTGAAGGTTTTGGGCACCCCAAACCGTGAGACCCAGCCTTCCAGCAAGGCACGTGTGCAAGTTTCAGCTGTAGCATCTACCATGGGAATTGCCTCTGTCCAACGCGTATAGCGGTCGATGCAGGTGAAAAGGTACCGCTAACCATGTGATGATGGCAGGGGTCCGACGATATTGACGTGAATATTGTCAAAACGGCGCTCTGGTAGATCGAAGTGACGGATGCTGGCCCGCGTGTGTCGATGGGTTTTGGATAGTTGACAAGCGTTGTAACAGCGAGTCCATCTGCAGATGTCTCGTTTCATGCCATTCCAAACGAAACGCGCCCCGATCAGCTTACAAGTAGCTTTGGTTCCGGGATGTGAAAGGTTGTGGAGAAGGTTGTAAATTTCGCGGCG
>JAOBAZ010203201.1:0-10178 GCA_026546875.1 Pteroeides caledonicum
TTTAATTACCCAGGGGGCTCTCTACCAGTAATGGGATATACTAATTATGTGACCATCAATGGCCTATGCAACTTAGTAAAAGTGGTGGTGTGCAGCTCCAGGGTTACAATAAAATTTAAAAAGAAAAGTTTTTTACACACTTTTCAATTGTTCAAGGTCTCGACTAGGATGTCAAATTGAAGTTACTGAAAAACTGGATGGGATCACTGTGAAGGTTCCAGAGGCAACAAAGGATGCTAGGAATATTTAATAACAAAATGTAATAAATTAACTGTGTAAATGTGAGAGAACACAAAATTGCGATTACAATTTAACTGTAAAATTTAACATGATAGAAGATTGTAATTACATGATTTTTGTAATAAATAGCCCAGGATTTTTTGCTTATCCTGGTATAGTATCCCTAATGAAAATGCCACAAGTACGTCATGACAAAATATTAAAAGAAATCTTGCAAAATGCTGCTAATAAGAGAGAAAGGCAGATATTTGTCAACCTATTAAAGCCTGCAACTTTCTCCTCAATAATGAAAATGATTTGGTGAACAAAAAAATGACTTTCCTCAAACTGAGATATTACTCCTGTCCTTGTGTGAGGCTGTTCTTGGCACTGCCAAGTGGGTGTCAACTGTCATGAGGTATGTTAACATATATGTATCAAAACGCAATACAGCCACAATCTAATTCTTGGGCAAAATGTGTTGAGAACTTTTTTGAAACATACTTTCAGTATATAATTTCAAAAAAAAAAAACTGACAATGTTGTGTGAATGTGGTGTAGCGACACACAGCTAATGCTAATTAATCCAACATTGAGAGAGGGCCGACAAATCATAATGTATTGTTAGGGTTGCATGAAATTGTGATAATGGGAATCTTTGTCAACAATTTTGTCAGTGATTGTATGCAAACATTGTAGGCTTTCTGTTTTTCGCTGTCTCTCATTAACAATTAGCTTATGAGCTCAAGATTTCTACTGTAGTTGAAAAGCACAAATCAACTTTTTCAGTTTTAGAAATCAAGAGTGAGTAATCAAATCATTTTAGCAGAAAGACAATTAAGGTAAAAAATATTACACAAGATTTTGTATGAATTTACTCATATTTATAAAAAGAAGCATGCTAGAAAACCCTGTTTGCTGCTACTCACTGTCTGTAGACCAATAGAGGGAGCATATAGATGAATAGCATAGCCAATCAAATTGCTTGATTTGCAATAGATCACTGGCAGCTTTCTATTACGTAATACCCAATAGAATAGGGTTTTTAATCTTAATAGAAATTCTGTAGGCCTCATCTGTTATTCTTAGGGTTTATGCAATAAAAAATATTCAATTCACTTATCACCTGTGTATGTTTACCCAAAATATCAATGTTGTGGTTAAATTGCCAATCTGTCATATGTTGATTCACAACACATTGCGAAAATTGGCTGATTTTCCATTAAGCAAGTGAGAAAAATGACTAATTATGCATACTCTATTTGTGAATAAACATAGATGAGCTTTTTACTAAATTTCAATCAAGTTTCCCAGTGTCTTATTCCACGGACTATAGTCTAATAACAACAGGAAATGTCAAGTTGAATGTTTTTTAAATCTCATTTAGCTTTCGCCACTTGTTTTGTTTAAATGTAGGTGTGTTAACACTAGACAACACATATTAGTATTCAATGTACTTTTAGTGCACTGGTTGTATTGGCTCCAATTGTATAAATCAGCACTCATCAAAATTGAACTTCAATAGATTTGTGACAATGAGATCAAATATATACAGTGTGCACTTTTTGTATACAGTAGCTACATTGGTTTATCCATGTAGATACATATGTAGGTATGTATATCTGTACATATGTATATAGTTACATAGCTACATGTACATAGGTTCATCCATATAGATACATACGTAGGTACTTATATGTATCTATATGGATGTATTGTAGTTACATACGGTACATAACACACAAGAAAAAAATTATGTAGTTGGGTTTATTTATTGATAAAACAAAGTTGATTACTTGATGTGCTATCTGAAGGATCAGTAGTTACAGTTCATTTTAATTTTTGCTCAGTACCTTATTAATAGGCCCACATGTGATCTGACAAGGTTCACAGATAATGAACATGCTCCATTACAATGGATCTTACTGGGGACATAGGTGGAAATATACTAGGAGTATTGTGGTTTATAAGTGTGATGACCTGGAGACCAGAGTAAAGTGTTCTCCAGAACTTCAGAAATGTAGCTTTTGTATTTCAGTATACCTGGTACTTCCCAATCATCTTTCCTCACTGTCTGACACACTTTCATCAGGAGCTTTTCTTTCATTATGAGTTCCTAAAACATCCTTCTCAACCTCTTCAATACTAATATTCTTATCTTTTAATGCTTTCTAGAAATCAGATTTAAATTTTTATTTTTTGTAAAGATACATATTTATTCCCAAATAATACAGTACATGTACGGGTATATGTTCACAGGTTTAAGCAATTTGGGTAAAGAATCTCATTCAAAAACAGTTAACCCATTGCTGGCAAAATTCCCTGGGCAAGTAAAATCAAAGTGTCCAGTTACGGCTGACAGCACTGTGAATTGGCCTTTTAGCTTGATGTGCTACAAAGTACCATTACAAAATGAAGAATGTTGCTAATTCTTTTTATACTGTACTCTACTGAGGTCATAATTCAAGAACATAGACAATAGATTTTAGAGCTATCAGTAGGCACCCTTGGTTGCCCTTTAGTTAATCCCTTGAAGCAGGTTTTGTACCCCTTACTGGCCTTGGATTCAATAGCTTTCAGTGCCCCTTGAGATCTTGTCAAAAGCCATGGTACTTTCCAAACTGGTTTACCCAGATTAACCCATGTACCACAGTGCCAGCCACAAAGGGCCACTTAACAGATTTTACCGTGCCTAATGCAAGACCATTTTACTTGCCAGGGGAAAACCCCCTTCGGCAATGGTTTAAAATATTAAATTGGGCTACCCTAAATATTACTATAATTTAAATTTTGCAATCAGGGTGCAGCCTTGCCAAATATTTGTTGAAAATTCGGCAAGGCCGAATTTTCAACAAATATCTTGTTGAACATTCAACGTTTAAATTTCCAGAAGTGTAATAGCGGGAGTGAGCAAGGGCGCAGTCTTTAACACTAACAGGGGGGTTGTAGATAAACATTGCAAAGGTAATATAGTATATACGTGTATAGAAGTACATATTCAATTACACTACACCAACTCTCTTGGTGAACGAGATTAATGACATTTCAATTGTTTTTTATAACCAAATTAGCTGTACAACTAAAATATAGTCATGTTACCCTTACCATAACACAAGCTCTGTATGATTCGAACAGTTCTGTACAAGGCTCGGACTTCGTGTCGCCTTTCAAGAAATTATCTGTGTACCATGAGTTAAAACAGGCATCGTAACGCTTCTTTAAGTCATTACACTCTTCAGAAATACTGTTCATAATAGAATAGACAGTTTCGGAATAATATAAACTCCAAAATTCTATATATATGTATGTACAATGTACTTATATAAAACGGTTTTAAATTTGGGGAACAACTAGGGATGACATGGTTTCCTCGGGTTTTGAGGGGCAACTACGGCTACATTCCGCAAATTCAATATGGCTGCCGAGAAGGGCACAAGAGAAGTGATAACTTTACAAGTGGGAAACTACAGTAATTTCGTTGGGACACACTTCTGGAATTTACAAGAAGCATTATTTAATAATGACGGTAAACGAAACGAAATAAATCATAATATTTTGTACCGTGAGGGCCGGAATACTGCTGGCGAAAAAACTTACCAACCTCGGCTAATTTGCTTCGATTTGAAAGGAAGCGAATCAAATTTCAACCTCTCTAGTGAACTTTCCGATGGGCTAGAATCATCTACTTGGGATGGAACCGTTGAAAAATATGACAGGGGCTCCAATACGCCTGATAAATTGACCGAAGAGCTGCAAGAACTTCGAAAAAATTCTACATACCTTGAAAACCAAGAGGCTAAAAATAAAATCAACTCGTCGGCCATTTCGTCGTTAAGCTATTCCAAGCACTCTCGTAGTTTTGAAGAAAGTATTACGTCGTGGTTGGACTATTCCCATGTCGATTTTCACGAGAAATCGTTTCACATGATTGAAGGAGTTCATAAAGAGGAAGGGGATACCTTTGGTAATTTTGGCAGTGGACAGTGTTTATTTGAGAGTCAAAAGTTTCGGAATGACTTTGAAGACAACTTGCATTTCTTTGCCGAGGAGTGTGATAGACTTCAAGGTTTTCAGGTATAAGTCAACCATGTCCTTAGGTTACCACCTGTATCCCCCCTGTGATACTTAAACGATTGTCAAAAAACACCTTGTCCCTTATTGTCATCTATGATTGCCATAGTACACCTTGTTCCTTTGTGATCCTTTTTTCCTTTGTTATCAGAGCACAGAATATAAAATGAACAAATACCAACTCAGGTCGGCAAGTTTGCGTCTGTTACGCATGTTGTCTGCCTGCACTTTGGCCAGTAAATGTTTAATTATAAACCAGCCAATAAACAGGCTGAATTGTTTGGTCACGCTATTATTCTGGCCAGTAAACCTACATAAAAATAGGGGTCAGGTTGCACGGCTGAGCCAGCCTTCTGTTCAATCCGTATTTCGTGATCAGAATACTGTCACAACGCTTACTTCGTGGTACAACGTGTCTTTGTATTTTTATGCAAGGATATACAGTTTGCTTGCTAAGACCAACCAGTTTAGCTTGAGCATACAGTTTACCTGGCTGCGCCAATGCGTTACGTGATTTGCGCTGCGACAAAAACGTCAAATGTTCCGACTTGAGTGAGCCTTCTGGCCATTTCTTTATTCTGTGATACTGTGTCTCAGCTTGTTCGCCGGCGATGGTCACTCTACGTATTATTATAAAACGCGACGTGCGGTGGTACGTTCGCGTTGCCAAGTTCCCTTCATCACATTTGGAAAAATTAGGGTATCATAATTGTTCAATTGACAACAGTAATGTCTACTAGAGTTGTTTGAAGAGACATCAAGTATGCGGGCGATATACAGTAGTAAACTTTTACACCAGGGCTGAGTTGTTCAAAGGTGGGTTAACGCTATCCTAGGGTTAAACATTAACCCACTGTTTTAGTTTACTATGTTGGAATGCAAAGTTTGTGTTGAAAATGCACATCATAACTCTTAAACCAATTCACAACAGTTCTGTTAAAATGCTACAGTGTTTCAACAAGGCAGGCTCCAATAATTTTGCTTCTGAACTTTTAACCAGAGTTAAGCTAACCGAGCTTTGAACAACCGGCCCCAGGATTTTACCGGGACTTATGAGGCGCGTAGTTTCCCGTGGTTTTCTCACAACAGTTTGTGAAGTTCGAATAGATCGATTCGCTAAAACTCGAAAGATTATTCACATATTAAACTTAGCGAATGTCGTGTGTGCCGCATTGTCAGTATTACAGTGCTTCTCAGAAGTAACCTGATGAAAACCTTCGGAACGCGTTTGGTAGAAGACTTAGCAAAAGCAGACTTAGAAAAGGACTTAGAAATGGTGTAGCTGTATCCGTTTATGAAGCTCTACCAAAACGGTATAAACAATATTACGAGGAGGTAAACTCAGAAAAACGTTTTTTTAACTCAATGAAGGTTCTCACAAATTTCCTTCGTTAATTTTTCAGCCGTTGATTTTTGTGTTTTTGTTCATTCTGCGTTCCATTGCATACAAATTACGTTTAGTTTTCCCGCATTTCTCTAAAATGTGCGCATAACGTTTGACCGCGGTGCTGACTTATTGTACTATATAATTGTGTAACTTGATTATATATTTTGTAAGATTTTTTCAGATATTCATGATTGTTTTGGTGGCTTGACTTCGGGTATGTTACAAGAGCTGGCTGAAGAGTACTCCAAGAAGATATGTCTCTGTTTTCCCACACTGCCTGCGGTGTTTGCAGATGACACAAGACCTGCTGCTGATGTGAGATTGTTAAATACTTTGTTAGGGTTCCCAAAATATGTGGATAACAGTAGCCAAGTTGTTCCTGTATCGTTGAGGAACAGTTTTGGTGTTCGAGGCAAACCAGTAACGCTGCCATGGATTGACTACAAGGTAAATTTGACGTGTTAATTTGATAATTTCGCAAGTGTCGGCGAAGGAAATTTCGATTCCGTTAACATTAACGGTCGGTAGCATCATTTCTGTTGTTCGTAGCTTATTTTTCCTTATATCAAAGGAAAAAATATGAACGAGGCGTGATCATTGTATAGACATTAAATGAAGTAGCATTCAATGATCTTAAAGGACATTGGCAACAAAGTTTTTTGTCTCAAATGAAAGAACTCTTAAAACTGTTTAGTAACTTCTTTTACAGTTTTGTCGTATCTCCCTTAGATCTCGATATATTTCATTTCAAATTTCAGTAAATTTTGCTTTCGTCCGCCATGTTGGATTTTACCGGATATGCAAGAATGACGTCAAGTGCAGGATCACGTGAACTTTTATCTTGAAGACCACATTAGAATATCTGACTTAACGATGTTATCTTAACACTTCGCTGTTACTTGTTGGTGTGGAAACCAAAGGACGGATTCAAAGTCAAACACACAATTGACTTTGAATCCGTCGCACGGGGAGACGTTTAACAATTTTTAACCAGCACATGACGTCATCATATCCGAAGTTAATAAGGTTAAAAATTGTTCCAAGATGGCGGACTAGAAAAAGCACGAATTATAATTACCTTAAGAATTAAACAAGATATGAAGAAACTGCATAAGATGTTATTAAACAGTTTTAAGAGTCCTTTCACTTAAGACAATAAAAAATTTGTTGCCAATGTCTTTAACATGTTATTTCAGTCTCTTTAAGCCTGTTATTTGGTTCCAGGCTTTATTATAGTTCAATGGTATTGCTTCTCTTGTGAACTGTGACGAATTCTTTTACAGCCAGCTTTAAACTACCACACAAGCGCCATTCTTGCCATCGCCGTTGATACAGTTACCTTGCCTGCAAGGCTAACACTGCCTGAAACGCAACTCAGTCCTCTCACGGAATCTCCGCCTGAAAATACACGAAAAATTTCTTCCCTCTCCGCCGCTCTCCCAATTCCAGTGAGTAGTACATTTACACCGGCTGAACTTCTAAAGGACTACGAACGTTTCTCCAGTCAATTCACATCACTGACGCCAGATATGTCTAGCCCGAGTAACATCTTCTCAGAATCAGTTATGATCCGTGGTATTCCATCGCACCTACTACAGAAAAATGACTATCCAAAAACAATGAGACAACTGTATTCGTTAGTACAGCCAGTGGTAAGCAACTCCTTTCCAAACTCATACTCAGGCTGCGTTATGGAGCAGCCGTGCCAATTGACTCCGCTTTTTCCGGACATTTTCAAGCCATCCGTCACTCCAGTTGGTTGTGTGGTGGATTACAGTCGAGTTGCAGGGCACGGCGTTCAGAAGACCTCAGCGATGACAAGGTTGCAAAGTTGTGGTGAAATCGCACACCTTCTTGAGGGATTGATAATAGGAGCAAAGCAAGCTAATATTAAACGACAAGCAGGTTTTTTGGAGGAAGGAATTGAAGCTGAAGACTTTCAGACCTCTATAGAGGATGTGGCTATAATAGCCCAGTCTTACCACAATAAATATGAACTTTAGATATGTAAATGTTTCTCTAAATAAAAAATAAGCGGTCCACCAAAAACCCGCTGTTAAAGTAGTAGAATCTATATCCTCACATCTCAGAAAGCAGAAGTTTATATTGTATTTATATTCGATCCGTTGTGGTTTTTGTCCTCATCAACTCCTAAAAATCTTTCATTGCAGTGATGTTTAGTATGCACTGTCAACCTCGGACGTTACGATAGCCGGTACTACATTTTTTCGATCATTTTTGACATACTTGAAGACCTATAAGCAACAAGTTCTTCAAGTATGTTTTGGTTCTTCGAGCACAACGAACCGCCGCCATATTGCATTTTATATTTACCTAATTCACCTCATACTACGTCATGTAAGACTGATGAAATGAATTATTAACACATATACATATTAACGTACACAATATACGACGGTAATCTGACATTAGGGACCTTAAGTTCTACGACGCGAAACACGACTACAACGATAACTAAACAAAAAAATAAATTAGCTAAATTCAAAGAAATGTTTAATTAATGATCCCAGGAGATTTCCCGATGTCGCCTTAGCCATGTTTACGTCGCTCCTGAGAACATTTCAACGCGTTCAGGACGACATCGTATAGAAGGCAAAAGCTCTGACTTCCAAATCTCCCTCAAAACACAATGCTTTAATTGTATAACTTTTAACCACCACTACAGCTCACAAAATCAAATTTCACGTACGAACAAAGATGTCAGTCAATCTTTTAAAGAACAGAATTTTCGTGGTCGTCATCCTCGTCGTCCCAAAGTTTAAGGTCCCTCATATCACAGTTATTAGAGAACATGGTTTGGAAGCTCAATTAAAATTCAATAGAGCTCATTATCTATGTTGTTATCCAGGTTTATGCAAAAATGTGATCCATTTTCGTCACTCGCGTATTGTCTTGGAACTTAAACAACCAATAGAGATAATTTGACGTAATCATTCACTGATCATTCACACGTACGATTGAATAATAAAACATTGAAGTACTGTTATTGGTTAATCTCAAAATACAATGGACGTGTGACGAATAAGGAACCCAAACTTGCATAAACGTTGACTAACATAGATAATGAGTTTTATTGAATTTTAATAGCATACAGCCCAATTGACGTCACAGCGGCAGCTTGTTCGCATTTTTCCACAATCCTGACAGGCTTAACAATAGAAAATGCTTCATTTGCATTCATTTGAACGTCAATTTAGATTTGTTTGTCCGCATTTTATACTATTAATAGAGCGTTTTCACATGACGTCACGGCGGCCATGTTGGTGTCCCATATTGTTGGTGTCCTAAATTGGTCCTTTAAGGATTCAGCTCTTTTGTTATTTAGAAATCTCCTATTGTTTTAGCAACCACGTATGACTGGCGGTAACGTGTGTGAAAACACTCTATAGTAAGTGTGTAGTAATGCTATTGAGGTTCCAAACCATGTTCTCTAACAACTGTGCTAATATATCTGCGCTTGCATAGACACAAAAATCTCAATTGACACCAAGAAAACTAAAAGTACCTGGATTCAGGTTTTTCTCGTCAATAACAAACATTTTTTTATCACTCTTTGTCACTACTCAATAAAGTTTTTAAGTGTATTTGGTGTAGTTGTAATATGAACAATAATTTAGTAACAAAATATTTTCTTTGTAAAATAAAAATAATTTATATCTTGAGGTTTATGCTTTCTAAAAAACAAATTGTTTTTACAAATATAAACATTTCTTTAAAATTTTTCCTTATGGTTTCTTGCAAACTCTTTTATTCGGGTTTTGTTTTAATTTTTTTTTCTTTAGCAGAATGCTTTTTCGCACTACAAAAAAAGATGTTATAAAGATTATTTAGGAAGTTGCTCGTAAAATTTACGTAGCTCACGCTTTCCAGGCTGGACCACAGAAGTAAAGGGCTGGACACGCACGTTCGTATGTGCGCACGTATCCACGAAACTTAGTAAAGACATTTGCGAAATTAATGAATAATTAGTGAGCTAACTACCCAATAAATGATCCATATTTACGTCACATGACATCTTTTTAGACCCTCATACAGGTTAATCTGATAATTAATAAGTTTTTATCAAGGAATAGCAAAGATATAATTTTTCTCTTGCTACTTCCAGGCCTTTTGCTCACGATCAGATTTGCTAGTTTTTGGTTTATTTCACAAGTGTGTTAAAATAGTCGCGGCAGATCTGTATGGGATATTCAATCGCTCGTACTACGCACTCGCCGTTGTAAATAGTAAATACCCATACACATCTGCGGCTCGTATTTAACTAGTACTGTACGTAAATATAAAAATAAATATTAAAATAAATATGAGTATGAGTCATAGATGTAGTAGACATTACATATACTATATCTATGATTACTTCTACTTAGAAGTAATAGATATACTTATTGTATGTCTATTACTTCTATGGTATGGTATGGTATGGTATGGTATGGTATGGTATGGTATGGTATGGTATGGTATGGTATGGTATGGTATGGTA
>JAOBAZ010203312.1:0-14939 GCA_026546875.1 Pteroeides caledonicum
TATATATGAACAGAAACGTTCACAGAACACGATGCGATGATTACATTATGAGTCACCTCCGACGCCACAAATATTGTGGGACATCGAAATCATGCCAGACTGCTCAAACTGCGTACAGTGAGCGTTTGCACATAGGCTAAGCGACATGACCCATCCTGCGTAGAATGCTCAATATGACTTTGGAATAACCTCATAAACCATAGAGCTACATCTACAGATGGAACTGTTTCAGCCTTCTGTGCCTCATCAGTGTAGTGTTGATGGGCAGGATGCGTATACACACACATAAAACACACACACATGCATGCACACACACATACATATGTATATATATGTATGTGTATAATATATTGTTGACAAACTATTTACTTTAACATTCTAATAACATATAATATACTCACCGCTTGATTCAAACAAGAAGCTGATGGAGCATGCTCCAAATCTAGAAATGCATGAGAAAAGAACTCTTCAAATGATATTCTTTCCTTTGGATCTCGTTGTAAAAGAGACAAGAGTAGATCTTCACATTCTACAGATACACTAGAACCTCTTGGAAGCTAAGGTTTAAAAGAAACATTTGTTAACATTGTCAAACTTTTTTTTTAAATGATTCAGTTCAATTATGAAAATAAAGTTTTTAAAAACATTAACCTAATGTAACCCGAAACAACACCATTGGTCTCTATGTAAACATGGTGTACTATAACTCTATCTATACTCAGTACACTGGCATTAGAGTATCTATATCCTCATATAGCACTAAGCTTATCAATTCACTGGTCATGTACTGTGGCCAACATTAGTCTCTCCTAGTGATCTTCACTCCCTACACATTGAAGATATCTCTGAAGTAGACAGTGTCTTATCCAATCATTATCACCTTTCCACAGAACATGCCCCAATCTCAGACTATTTCTATTCCATGAGCTCAGATACTCATTCAATTTGCAGTCTTGCCATCAACTTCACACTTTGCCCACTACCTCTTCTAACAATCATTATCCCTGTTCTCTCTATAATCTCACATTCTGCTCCACATTCATTGTGCATGTTTCACTTCAGAAAACAAAGCACCACTCACACATGACTAATAAACTTTGCCTTTTAAGTCTTAAAGATAACTCAATGGACTTGCTTGCACAATGCATCCCTGCAACAGATACTGAGCTTTGCTCCATCATTACTATTCAGTGCAGCTGATCAGCCTCAAACTTTCCCACAACCTCTAGATACTCACTATTGTTTTAGATCTTACTTTATTGTAACCTCCACTGACCTTGCTCTTATCTACTAAGTTCTGGTACCGTACCTGTGAATACAAACATTCTACTCTACACCTCAAATAGCATTCCTTATACAGATGCATGACTTCAATACTTCTTACAGTGATTTGTTCTGAAGATCTGATCTTTTGTTCAAGTTCCTTAAATGAATTTGATCGAAATGGAGCAACACCAAACAATGCTTCTAAAAAAACAGTATCAAAAATTTGAAACTTGTTAATGAATATAGAATATATGCACAAACAATTGAAATGATAAAAAATGAAATACCGTAAAGAATAATACCAACAGACCATAAGTCAACTGATGCATCATATGTTGTAGAACAAAACATTTCTGGGGCCTAAACAATATTCAAACAATATAACAAGTTAACTTAATTGTATGTTACATGCAGTATTACTGATGGAAAAAATAAAGTAGAGAGTGCCAAGACACATACTCCATTGGTGGGTTAATAAGAGACAAAGTAATAGCTATAGTCTTGAAAATTAACCTGTCAATGCCAAAGATAACAGCGGGTATAAAGCAGACATATTGTATTGGGCAAATGGTCCAATTATAATGAAGATAGTGTTGTAAAGATATAACATTTTTGTAGTCTTTTGGGACATACACTGACAGTTCATTAATGGATTTATAAGACTAGACATGAGTAAATATAGTCTAGAAAACCCATCAGTGCCTAAACTGGCATAAGTAGAGTATTTTATTGGGGCACATTAAGTCCAGTTTAAAAAGACAGTACATAAAATTCTTGTACTGTAATAACAGTTTTTTGTATTGGGATGGATGGACTCACAAATGGGAGGGAATTTTCCCCTGACAAGTTAAATTGTCTAATTGTAATGACACTGAGTATATTCATATCTGTTCAGTGCATTGCATCTGGTACTGCTAAGAATATGTTAATGTTGTTGTTTGTTCATTAACCATTAGTGGTTAACCATGGTAACAGTGATTTAACAGATTTTACTCCAACTAACTCCAGACAAATTTACTCACCCAGGGAAAACCCTCCACTGGCAACATGGGTTAACCAAAATCATCACTGCAAATATTAATTACCTACCATATACAATGGTGATCCACGTAAATTACTACTGTCCATTTTGTCCTTAAGATATTGAGCAAAACCAAAATCTGAAAGACATTGAACAGCTTAACCTTATATTCTGCTTTTATTGTTGGTAAATTTGGTTAATAATGCAGCTACTACCGGTAGTCCAATCCTTGTACCAGTATCAGCTATAAAATATGGCTATTGGATTTTTTATTGTTTGTATTCTTATAATGTGATAAAAATAGCTTTGATAATATTAGGGATTGTTACAAATCTTTAATATATATATTTATAACTAGAAAATATCATTAATATAATTTTATTGATATTGTTAAAAATGGTGGCCAGCTTCATGTGAATTCAAATAAATATTGGAAAAACATGACTTATAAATTTGAGTGTTATTAAGATGAAACAACAATCAAATATAGAGCACTGGATTTTCGTTTGTACAATATTAACATAAATCACCAGCTTCAAAGTGAGGTTCATATGCTTTGGTATAATGAGCCTTGTTTTGATGTTAACACTTTGCTTTGTAAACATATCTAAACCAAACTATGAGCATTAGAAAATACCTATTTTTCTGTTATCCCAATACATTGTGTTTTCTCTATAATAGCCTTGTATAGCAAATTTTGAAAGATGTATTTGTTTCAACGTCACATGTGAGCCATTTATGAAAACTCTATACTATACAATATTCTACACCAGTAAATTTAATAGCATTTATACTTCATCAAGGTACAGTACTGGTACATATATAAATAATAAAAAAAATATAAACCTGCGATTTTCAATTTAGGATTTTCCCTGGAGGTTAACAAAATATTTTGAGGCTTTAGGTCCATATGAGCAATATTTTTACTATGAAGAAACTGTAAAGCAAGAGCTACATAATATGTAGAAAAGAAAGGAGTATTAATAAAATTATATTACTATAAGGTAATATTAATTTAACGGAAGTAACAAAACCCCTTATTTGATGACTCTTAGTACATGCCAAATAGCTGCACTTACCTAATTGTTGTAGAAATCTTTTAGCAATATATTCTGGTAGTTGTCTTTTTGATTGGATAAACCTTGATAAGTCACCACCGCTACAATATTCCATGATTAAAAACATATATTCATTGTTCCACTGTAAGGATAATTAGGTATGAAAAATAGTTAGCCTGTATAAATACAGCCAAGTATATGAGTAATGCAGTTCTAAACAGCATAAAAGTTAAAGATAAGTTAATTAACCCATGGGCAGCAGTGCCAGCCTATGGGTGACTTAACATATTTTACTCTGATAAATGCTAGACAATTTTAAGCATGTAAGGGGACCCCCTGTGGGCAATGAGTTACCGGTAATCAGAAAATAATCAGAAAAGCAAATTAATTAGTCACTAATAATGCTATCAACCAATTAGTATTAAATATGGTGTTGCATTAGGATTGTTCCTTAGTATTTTATCAATTTTAACCCATGTCCTGTAGAGGCACCAGAAATAGCTACTTAACAAAATCATATTACTCTGTTAATTAAAAGGGTTAAACTTGAAGAAGAGACTAATGGTGCTGAGGCCATAAATGGCTTCGTTATATCGCAGGCAAAGGTAACAATAGATGAAATTACTCATCCAAGCGAATATTTCCCTTTTTGGCAATAGGTTAACTTCAGATCTACCAAGATGTAAAGGTTCATACCATCTTTTCACAGTGGTAACAATGTACAATTATTCTTTTGCTACTACAGTACATTCATGTATAATCTCATTGCTATTTTTAATCTATTACCAGCCAGGAGTTTCCTTGGATAAAACAATTGTATCTCAAAGCTATATATAATGTACATTATTTTACCAGTATAATTATATTTAATTCATTCTTACCTCAAAATCTTTTAATTTAACCACATGACTATGATTTATTTCCTGTAATAATTTAATTTCAGTAATTAAATTTTCAATGGATTTCTTACCAAGAGACTTCAATGAAATGCATTTGATAGCAACAACTTCACGTGCCTCTCCCTAATTAATATACATAAAAAATTAGAACTTGCTTCTACATGTTGGAAACTAAAATCTATTTTATCCACGGTATAAAATGCCACAAATGAACTCAAACAAACCCAGTACTAGTATTTGCATAAATTAAAACACTTTGTGATGTGTACTGATAATTACCTTTCTATATGCTTTATAAACTGTGGCGTATGTCCCTTGGCCAAGTTTTTCTGTCATAACAAAGTGCTCCAAACGGGGAGGTTGGCCTGATCTTCGTCCACCAGAAAACGCCATATTTTCAAAATTATCAATAACGAATCATTACTAGAAATATCTGACCTGCAAAAGGGTTGGGGCCCGAGCGGTGGCGGGAATTGGCGCGCTCGCAAAAATCTAAAATATATAGCAATTCTACCGGAAATAAATAAACGAATTTCACTGAAAATTGTAAATAATTCCTCTGCTTCAACAACTCATCAAAAAGAAATTGCTTAAATAGCTTAGGGATATTTCAGATTTGCTGGTAGTAATTTAAAGCTCAATTTTGGGTGGGTATTTTTGACAGATGAGATTTTGTGTGAATTGTAAAATGTAATCACACAAGATAAAGATGGCGGAAAAAAGTAAAGGAAGGACTAACATGGTTTTTCTCAGCATAGTTGTAAATTTTGAGTCATTGCGAATGATGGTAAGTTTAACTAACTCCAGTATTTACTATGTACATTTTAGCTGTGTTTATGACGAAATAATAAGTCTTGTAAGTCGTTTTTTTTAATATACCACCATACACTGATACAGTATGCACCACGTGTTGTTTGTCGTCTTGGTACGTACATTGTTGTGTCATTGTGTCGATTAGTGCTAGTTGCTATATAATATTCGATCCAAAGTAAAAAAATATAAAATAACCACGAAATTTAGTGGCATTTAGTGTAGATAGAATAGTGCAGTGCAATGACCATTGATTCCATTGGTAGTATGCACATATCGTCTTTCCCCTGGGTGAGACCCCGGGCTGGACAGGGGACTTTGACCAAAGACCTCCACAATCTGTGTATATCACTAGGAAAGTACAAAAACCTTGTGAAGTATCCATTGCAGGGGAAAGCCGTTGTTATGTGCAATACATATATATAGTGATCATTTAGATTACACTGAAACTTTTTTGGCCTAATATCCTAAGCTTGAAAATGTTCATATTCAATATGTATCACTTGCATTATTAACTGAATATGTTATATTCAGTAGTACTGTAGTTAAGGGTATTAAAATTTTATGCATTTATGTATTTGGGTAAAATTTATGTTATAGATTATAAATATCAGCTTTGCTTGTTAATAATTATTGATTACCAACATGTAAATAATGCTTAGTATCTTCAAGTTATTGTGAAGTTTATTATTATTATCTCAACATAATTCATCATTCAAAGCAAGCTGGGTAATGTCAAATTAATAATGTCATGCACAGTCTCTTCCCTTGACAAGTAAAATTATCTATCTCAAAATAGTAAGAAAGATCCAATCCTATTAGTGTCAAGTTGTAAGCTGAAGATGAAAGAATTTTAGCCTTTAAAAGGTTGACTGTTTGAAATATTTAGAACTTCAGGTTGATATTATTAAACAATTTTAAATCATATTTGGTAAAGGGGTTACCACAAGTTTTCATCAGATTTTTTTAAGTCTGTATTATGAAAATTTTTATAATATTTTTGCCTGATAAACCTGTAACTTGATAAACTAAACCATCTTTAAAAATTGAACCATCTTTAAAAATTGAACCATCTTTAATAAACCAAACCATATTTAAATAAACCGAACCATCAAAAAAATGGGAACTTAGTATAAGGGAAAAGGTGATCCAATAGACTGTGGGTCTCAAAGAGCGATAAAGTTGTCAGAACAATTCAATGAAGGTTATGGAGAGAGTTCTGGAGAAGAAACTGTGGGAGACAATTGATGAGATGCAGTTTGGGTTTGTACCAGGAAAGGGAACTGCAGGTACAGATGCAATCTTTGTAGTCCGACAGATGCGATTTTTGGGAAAGAAGAGAGAATTGTACTTGGCATTTGTGGATCTGGAGAAAACTTTTGATAGAGTTCCAAGGGAGGTGGTCAGATGGGCTTAAGAAAATTTGGGGTTGAGGAATGGCTGATAAAATCTGTAATGGCAATGTATGAGAGAGCAAGGACAGTTGTGAAAAGTGAATATAGGAACACAACAGTGAAGAGTTTGAGGTAAAAGTTGGTGTACATCAGGAGTCAGTGTTGAGTCCGTTTCTGTTTATTGCTGTGATGGAGGTGTTGATGAGAGAAACAAGGAAAGGACTACCATGGGAGGTGCTTTATGCAGATAACTTGGTTCTGATGGCTGAGACTTTTGAGAAGCTGGAAGAGAAAGTTTGGTTGTGGAAACAGTGTCTGGAGGCAAAACGTCTGAGAATGAATGTGAGTAAAACCAAGGTGATGTTGTCAGAAATGAATTATGACAAGTCTGAAAGAACAGGTAAATGGCCTTGAACGGAATGCAGTGAGTGGGTTCACAAGTGTTGCTCTGGTGTGAAAGGAATGCTAGTTAAGATGGAGAGTATATTTGTTTGTAAGAGATGCCAGAGAGCAGATAAGAGAAGGGACAGTGAGAGTGAAGACAGAATATTTTTAAGAAATGGTGAGTATCTGGAGAATGTGGGAAAGTTCTGTTACCTTGGTGACATTTTGAATGGAAGTGGTGGAGCAAACTCAGCGTCTGTTGCGAGATTGGATTGTGCATGGAGAAAGTTTAAGGAGCTGTCTGGGGCCCTAACAAGAAAGGGTGTATCTTTAAGATTGAAAGACAAGGTTTATGCATCATGTGTGAGGAGTGCTTTGATTTTTGGAAGTGAGACATGGGCTATGAATGCTGAGCAGAATGCAAGACTAGAAAGGACAGGGATGAGAATGGTTAGGTGGATGCTTGGTGTATCACTGAGAGATAGGGTGCCAACTGCAGAGTTGAGAGAGATTGGGAGTTGAAAGTGTGTCAGAGGTTGTGATCAAGCAGAATAGGTTGAGTTGGTTTGGACATGTTGGGCAAAAAGATGATGAGTGAAGATTATGTCCTATGAAGTAGAGGATGTCAGAGGTTGAGGAAGACCAAGGATGACATGGAGTCGGATTGAGGAGAAGGACATGAAAGCACATGTAGTCAGAAGGTTGTTGTGAAGTGGTCAGAAGGCTGTTGTGGGGAGCCACCTGCCAACCCCTGCATAAGCGGGAAAAGCAGCCGTAAAATGATTGCTGTTGTTTTGTTGTTGTTTTTGTGAAAAATGCATTTGATGATGTACAAATCTCTAGCATTTTGAAAAATATTACATTTTTGTTGCTTCTGTATGACCATCTTGTATTGTATTTTATAAGCAGGTTCACTGGAAATCAAAAACATCTTCATTTTTTTGACTTTTCAATTTATTTTTTCAGATACTTGTCAAGACAGATAATTTAATTTCAGATTTAATAAAAGAAATTGAAAACACGTATACAAAGTTATGTAATACAAAGTAAGTTTAACATACATAATTAACCCATAAACTTGTAAACCACTATATATAGCTTCTGCTATAGTGTACAGATATACTGATTGTACCATTGAGGCTGAGCAATTTTAATATACTGTACAACATCTTTCTGCTTTTTCTACTGGTATTAAAGTACAGTTCATTGTCATAACAATTTAACTTAACTGACTTTAAATATCTCTTGCTAATGCCAGACAATTTTTTTTGTCCAGGAAAAATCTCCAATACCCAATAAATTAAATAATTGTGGTTAATGTATTACAATTGTAATAGTGATCAATAGTTTGACTGATAGCTGGATAAATGTATGTGTCATATGACAAATAATCTGTTCTCATTTAAATTATCTTATGTTTCAGGGTGACTATTCAAACATTAAAGAATTCAGTAAATGCAGTATTACCCAACTGGTATCCCATTTCACCATTGATCAAAAATGGAGATGAACTCTTTGCTTATACAGGTATAATAATGAAACAGACAGCTGATATGGTTCTGTTCTTTTAACTTACAGTAAAGTCTTACCATACTGTCTGTAACCTAAGACTCTGTAAATTGAGAAGTGAAATTCTTGGATGTCAGACAGTGTACTTAAAGAAAATTACTGGATCTTTTACATCATGATGCTTACTAACCCTTTCCTTTTTAGTAGGACTTCCCAAAGCAAGGGAATGGGTTAACCCTTAGATGCCTATTTTTTATTTTCTTTTGTTTATTGTTATCTCTTTGTCCTTGCTTTTGTTTTTATTTCTGTCATATTGTTTATGCATTGTACTGACTGGGGTTGTTTGCGACCCCCTACCGGCGTAAAAGGGTTAATGGGTTAAATTTAAATCTGTGTACTCAAATAATAAAATAGGAAAAGACTTTCCTTGTGTTTTTTTATTAAGGTGCACCAGCTGATGTTGTCAATTTTTCAGTTCCTCATAATTTGTCAAAAAATTACCTTTATGATGCAAAGTCATGTTGCAGTTCAAATAGAAATTATGATTCTGGCTTTTCATGTCGTATGGATTTAAAAAGAAGACATGACAGTCCCTTCCATTACCTTCAAAAATCTCCAGAAATTTCTGATGACCAGGTCCCTGGTTTAAGTGAGGATGATAATATATCAAAACATAGTGAGAATTACAGCATGACCAAACAGTGCACTGAGACAGCTGTAACAGAAAATAATGACATGGAAACAAATGAAAAAACACACCAAATTGCTGCAACTAAAACACTTAGTGATGACATTTTATCTACAGGAATTCGAGAGCCAAAAAGGAAAAAGTTGGAGAAAGTTCAAAAGGCCAAAATTAATAGTGGAAACAATCCTTATGAACAGGATGATGATGGTGGTTACTTGGGAGAATTTAAGCACACAAATAGTAAAGATGATCTAACAGTAAATAGTAAGAAAAATAAAAGGAAATTTGAGTGTCAAAAGAAAAATAAAAGTGAGATATCCAAGGACAGTATGTTGAAAGCAAAAAAGAAAACAAAATATAAGAAAAACTGCAAAGTTCCTCAGAATTATAGCTCATCATCTTCAGAGTCTTGTACTGATGGTGATGATCAAATGGATACACCTATCACTAATAAAACCTCTGCAGTTATGGAACCTAGTGTCATGGAAACCAAAGACATTAACCAGGATAAAGATTCTGAAAGTAGTGAGAGTTGCAAGAGCAAGAATGAAACATCTACTGTTAAAGAACCTGATGTTACAACAACCAAAGAGATTATTCAGAATGTGTGTACCGAGGGTGACATTAAAGATAATGTCATGGTAATTGATGATAACTCAAGTCAAATGGTTCATCAAGCAACTGAAATATCTTGTCAAATGATTCATGAAGAGAATGAGAAAATAAAATCAAAAACAGTGAAAGAAACTAATATAGAGGAAAAATATCAGGAGAATGAGGATAAAGAAGTAGAGAATAAGTTAACATTAATTGATGAAGCAGCAAAAAATGAACATGAAATTAAAAACAAAGACAATAAAACCAGAAAAGACACCAGACATGATCCCAGTGACACTTCAAGTTTAACCAGTGATGAAGCATATTCAAAGCTTCTGAAAGTTTCTGATCCAAAAGGAAAAGAAAGCCAGATTTTTGATTATAATTTCAGTGATATACTAACTGAAGACCAGCCATCACTACCTTCTGATTATCAAAGCAGCTGGAGTTCTTCAGAGATTGATGAAAAAGAGATAAATCATGAAAAAGATAACAAAACAAATCACTCTATGAAAACTGGGAAGATATCCACAACTAAAGAAACAAAACAATTGAATGAAATTACCCAATCAACACCAGAAACACCTAGGGGAAACAACAAAAACTCTCAAAAAAGAGAAATAGATAATGTAAAAAGCAAAAAAAAACCAAATCATCCTGATGAAAATACAATGAGTTCAGAAAATTCTTTACAATCACCAAAATTAAATGGTAATATTAAAAACAATTCTAAAGAGAAAAAGAAAATGTCAAAGGAAATGCAGAACAATAAGAAGTCAGAAACTGTGAAAGAGAATTCAGAAAGTGATAGTCCTGCAAGTGAGAAAAGACCATTCACACAGAGTACAACCTTAATGAAAGGCAAACATGCAAAAACGACTGAAAATAAATACGATAGTGGTGATAAAGTTAATACAAGAAAGTCAGAAAGAACCAAAAACAAGATGGTGGAACAACACCAAAAAGGTAAAATCCATATAGCAATAAAAAAATATGGAATCATATGCCTGTCAACAAATTTTGTTGAAATAACCTGCATTAATTTAGAGTATGAATGTAACACATTTCAATGTTTGTCTGCTGCTGGTTTTGGTAGGACCTCTATATGTTCTTTAGGATAGTTTTATGCCTCTTCCACCCACTACAAAAATCAACCTTCAAGCTAGCTGCAAGTACTTTAGTTCAATCACAGTGCTCCTAAATGCTTGCAGTGAGGCTGCAAATTGACTTTTACTCAATAACTGGAAAAGAGGCGTTAGAAGGCTCACAAATATGATGTTATTTTTGAGGATGGGCTCAGAAGGCTCCCAACCAGACCTAATGTTATTTTTTGATGGTGGAGTACATTAGTTTTGAGGTGCTGTTGCTTTTGTAACTCTACAGGAACGTTAAGTGAAATCTAGCTGTTACCATCTTGTTTTTCTTTTACTGTAGAACCCAAGACACCAGGTAAGGGTGATGGGACATTGTTTCTTCCTCAGTCTCCTAAGAACTTATTAAAAGCAGCCGACAAATCGACTATTAAGGTAGCGTCGTGGTTGTTAGCCAATAATGTATCTGAAACTGGTAATGTTGATCACAACTTTCCAATAACTCAAAGTCATAAAGCACTCAACAAACATGGTAAAAGTGAAGAGCAGAATGAAGTAACAACAGAAAACAACCAAAGTATGTCTTTGTGTTATTTTACATGTACCAGTATAAAGATAATTCATACCACAATTTTCATGACGCACAGTCGTTCAGTTTGCAGTGACCACATTGACAAATTAAAAAATACGCATCCCTTCTTAATTAGGTTTTTTGTTCTTCCAAAGTGATATTTTGCAAATTTAAGACTTTACTTTAATCTGGTAGTAAGTAATATATCCAACTTACTTTGGAACAAAAGTGCAGACGGATCGCCTCTTTAAAATCGCGAGTCAATCGAAAGGCTATTACCTTTTCATGTAGTATTCTTGCATAAAAGCTGATTTTATTATTTTTATTAATATTAAATATTTAGGTCAGGGTTGTAAAATATACATGTCATTGTCTATTTTTAAGCAATAATTATGCCGCCATACATTATCGATGGTATTACAATTTGTTTTAGTGAACGAAAAAAAACACGATTCAAAGGGCCATGGCAAGAGCAGCGAATTTGGCAATGACAAAAATACAACTTGTGTTTCAAAGGATGTGAGCAATAACCAGTCACCAAGTAAAAATAACAGAAAGCGAAGAAAAGGGAAACAAAACAAAAAAAACCAAAAAGATATTGAAACTGAAGTAAACAAAGGTGAGAAAGGTACTTTAAAAAATTGTTAACTAAAGGAATATTTTCTGTAGATCAGATGATGCAGATTACGCCTAGCTAAATAGCCTAATTTATAATACCTAAAGATTTTAAATTGTCAGCATTTTCTGTTATAAAGAGACTTTTTAATTCAACGTTTTTTCGAAGTCATTTAACATAAGGTTGTCTGGATTTTAATTTGTTTTAAGATAAACATGTGCAATGATTGTCACTTTTATTTTTTCTTCAAAAAAGAACAAAAGAATACAAAATTGCACCTATCCCAGAGTTCCAAACAGAAATCAACGCCATTGTCACTGCCGAAGAAATCAAGAGGACTTGCAGCGTTGTTTTCAGAAGATGGTAAATCACTTGATGTAACATTTCTATATTAAATATAAATATATTTACTCGATTTAGTGTGCTTTTTCTAAAAAAAATAACGAATTTCCGATTTAACAATTGTGTACAATAGATGAGTGTGTAGTTGTGTTATGTTTTTACAAAAATTTATTTTAAAACAATTATGCCCCAAAATTAACAATATATACTCAGCTCCACGATATCCTTGTAGAAGAAAACATTAAATATTGATCACATTCTGTAATGTTCCACGTTTCTATCTTCACTACTTCACTTATTGTTAATTTACTTAATTACAACTTTTAGTACGGCACATTTCTTCTATGCAATCTAATAAACATTTTCCTCAAAACAGAAAATGCGAAAGTTAACAGTGTTCCGCTTAAAAACAAATCAAGAAAACAGCCATGGTGGTTAGAAAAATCTACGCCGACCGGCTTTTTAACTCCGTCGAAGAGCGCTGAACGAAAAAGTCGCGAAAACGTTGACACTGTACCTCGTCAAAAGAAGAAAATGACGACATCGCAACCAAGTAAAACCACCGAGTTAAATGATAAAGAACAAGAATTACTTTTAGATGGAGGTTTAAACTTGGATATATTGTTAAATGATGAGAGTATCCAATGGTAGTAACATTACTGTGTGGTTATATATTGAATGGCAGATCACAATTTTGGGTACATGAACATGTCGTCAAAACCTCTTGGAAAAAATTGGAGAAACTAAAAATCCGAAGTAGTGTAACTTACCTCTAGGATTTATTGATAAACTTTATTTTGTTTATAAAATACTTAAACAATGAACAAGCGAAAATGAGACTTGGTATGGAATATTTACTTGGTTGCATGGTGTAAAGATATATGAAGTGTGACAACTTTAGTAAGATGGTTTCGTTATAAGGATATTGAATAAAACCTGGGACAGACAGCAGATGAAAGTGTTTTCCTCGGTGCAAATTGCTGTAACACGCTCGTATATCGACGGATGCGTTTTTGATACAATACTCAATTAGTGTGAACGGGCTGTAAATAAACTTGAGAATTAGTTGCTTTATGTAGGAAAAAAATACCTCCGAATAAATCACACAAATCTAATATTTTTTTTCGACAAGTTTATTTTTTTGAAATAAGAATTCGAACTTGCTAACCATTTCAAGACGCTTTTTATATTTATCATTTTGTGTATTAAATATATTACTTTACCAAATTATTGTTGAAAACACATTAATTGTAATCTAAATATTTCCATAGGTATATGTTAGCATTACGTTAAATCATTTGACCAATTTACACCGAATACCTCAAACTATAAATATCTCTTTGGGGAAGGAATAAAAAAATTCCGTGTATTTCAAAACGTGGCAATGGTTTTGAATGGTATTCGAAATCAAAAATTAGTTTGCCGGATATTTGCCTGATTGAAAAGACTGTCAAAATGATACATAATAGATTTTACAGTGTTTTCATATCTTGTTTAGTCTTTAAACCATTTTGACCGACGCAGCATGCTGTCCACCATCTTGGGTATTCACAGAAAAACGTCAAAAGTAAGCTGGTCACGCAATATTTTAATCTTCACAAAGTTAACATCAAAAATTAAGATCTTTGTTTAACTTTAACGACAACTTAAATTGCTTTCTCTACACAATAGTGTTATTTTGAAGTTGTTCGAATAACCTGACCTTGGTTGTGACGTCACCTTACTTAGTAAAATTACAATAGAGGGTAAAGAGCATGCAACATAGAGGATATTACACGGCGGCGCGAAGACAGATTTTATTTTCGAGTGGTGAAAACAATATTTCACGAACGAGCGCAGCGAGCGAGTGAAATATTGTTTTCAACACGAGAAAATAAAATCCATATCTTCAAGCCACTGTGTAATGTTTTGGTTATTATACAATAGTAAGTCGGAATAAGGCAATGTGATTGGCGGGGAAACATCACGTAATCAATATCTTCACTAGTGAAGATACGTAAAATATCTCACTGCGTATTTCTCACTGTCTACTATATAATAAAATAAGATATCTCACCCTTGACGGTTTTGATATCACGGATAATATACGTACGAGGAAAATGCAAAAAACGCTTTCATGTTCAACTGCTCATGCTCTTTGCTAGCCTTCGTATGTAAAGGTAATATCAGTATTGGTCTGTTAGATGAATCAAGACAAAGTATTTCTCTTGGGTGAATTTTGCTTGTCACCGACAAAGGAGTATATTATATAAAATGATACTTGTGGCGTATGACATGAAGTACAGTGCCAATGTTTATTAGTATGCATTAATGAACAGACTAATTAGTATGGATTATATACACTTTATAAAATACCAGCTGACACTCCCACGCTGATTGGCTAATGCCTGTGTTTGGATCAAGCAATCCAATACTATCACAGACCAAACCGTGTTTCCACAATCAATAATTAAAAATAATATCACTGTGGGGGAGGGGAGGGTGTTGTCAAATAAAACAAACTTTTCCAAATAATTACAATATTTTACCCCTACCCCCTAGTGAAAAGCTCATGGAAGGATTTTTTCTTCCAAAGTGGAAGCAGTGATACCAAAGTAAAGATCGCTATATACATTCCAATTTATTAATCTGTTCATTCTAGTAATAATGGAAGCAGTGACACCAAAGTAAAGATCGCCATATACATTCCAATT
>JAOBAZ010203313.1:0-10177 GCA_026546875.1 Pteroeides caledonicum
AATTTCATGTTGGTGGAACCCGAGTTTAGGTTGTTTTAGCAATCAGAAGTGGTCCTTTAGGATGCTTAGCCTTCGGATTCCATTACCAGAAGACAAAGCAAAAAGAACAAAGAGAAGTACTCCTGTGACAATCGTCTTTATCAGCTCTGCGTTTTATAATTGTCACAGTCTGTTGTTGGGGACATTTCTAAAATGTATCGCATAGCAATTCCGCTTTAAAACAGGCATGCACATCGGTTTTGCTGGCGCAACCTGGAAGCAAATCAAGAGCCTGATGTGTTTTTCAAAAGCGTCTTGACGTCTGTTTATCGCCCATCTCCGACTATGACTACATTGGCAATGCAGAAAACAGCCGAGATATACCAAGAAAGGAAACCGAAAGCAGGGGAAGGAATTAAGAAAAAGACGTGGATGACGTATGCGATTCGGAAGCCTGGGTTGAAGAAGTGAGACAATTAATTTTTGATATTGACGAAGTCCTTAATGCTGGCTTGTTTCGTGTAAAGAAGTGGAATTCTGAAGAAAACAGAGAGATAGTGGTACTCGGAACAAACGAATAAACCAACGTGAAAAAGGTTCTTGGAACTGTTTGGTTTCCAAAAGAAGATCAGTTTTTGTTAGCAGTAAATATAAATTATTCAAAACTCGAAGCAACCTCTGATGAAGCAAGATCAACATCAGCAGCACCGATCAAGGTGACAAAACGTGTTATTCTTAGTAAATTATCGGGCATCTTTGACCATCGGAGCTGGAGATGCGACGCTCATGAAAGCGAAGATTGCTGTGCAGCAGCTTTGGCAGCAGCATCTTAGCTGGGATGAAGAAATATGACCTGATTTAAAGCAAAAATGCACGGTGTTATTCAATTAAATGGCTGTACTTAATTGCATCCGATTTCAACGATGTCTCACTCCGGTTGGAGTCGTTGGTAATCCAGAATTAATCTCATTTTGCGATGCATCTCGAATGGCCTTTGGGACTTGCTCCTATATTAGATGGAATTTGTCAGGCGGAACATTCTGAATTCGTTTCGTAGCAACAAAAACTCGGAAGTGAAAGAAAGGCGAATAAAATTTACACGAATAATCTTTTTCTCAGACAGTCAAGTAACGTTAGCATGGACTCAGGGGTACCACGTGTGTACAGTCCGTTTGTCTCATGTCGAGTCAGTGAAATTCAGTCGAAATCCAACCTGCAGATTGGTATTATTGCTCTACTGCTGAAAATGTTGCAGATAATCTTACTAAAGGTATCACGCCCGTAGAGCTCAAGAGTAGATAGTTTAATGGTTCGACGTACTTGACTCAACCAGAAGAAAACTGGCCAACAGAAACAGGCATGCCATACCAACGCGAGTTCAATGAAGAAAGAAAAAAGTTAACGGTCACCTGTCTTGCCATAGCACGACCGATATTCGGTTGTCAACTCTACGTCAAGTCGTACGAATTACCCCTTATATTCAAAGATTCTGTGGAAATTTACGCATAAAGAAAAATAACCGCAACACTCAACCAGAATTTGGAACTATAACAAGCGCAGAGCTCCGAACTGCCGAAGAATACCGGATTAAACAAGTCCCTTAGAAAAAGTAAATAATGGAGAACTAAAAACTGCCCCCCTTACGTTGACGATAAGAAGTTAATTTGAGTTGGAAGTCGCGTAGACTTATCCCTTAATTCGTACGAGAATGAACAACCAATTCTATCACATATCGAAGATCATCGTTGTTGACGCTCATGGAGTTGGTCACATTTTCCAAAACAAGAATAAAAGACTGGAACGTTAAAGCCCACAGAATTGCGAAGGTTGGGAATCGAGTCCATATTTATTTATCAGTTATTAACCTGGAACGAAGGTGAAGAAATTACCCCGAGGGATGAATCCTCGGGGTTATTTCTTGTGGGAATCATCCGAGTGAAAGGTTGATAACTGATATATTATACCAAAAATTTAAAGCTTTGATGCATCATGTCACCGTCGGCCATATTTACAGCCTGACACCCATAACGGCAGGCGAATTCAAGGGTGATATAAAGTGGAATCACCCTCCCTTGCGGGCGCGAGAGGGTGATTCGACTTTAAATTACATACCTCGGATAAAAATACCAGGGATACCAACTTTGCAAGCTGCGTGCTTCCACAACAAATTTCATGATCACGTGGTAGTTAGGCATCCCCCTGATTGGTCAATCTTAATTTGAGGTATAATAAACATATATATTTCACTTTTAAAGTCAGGATATCAACCTCAGATGTGCTAGAACATTAACAAAGATGTAATATGACATTACAAAATCAATGAGATATTGTAATAAAATAATAATGCGTCCTTCCACTCACTATCTCATATGAACTAAACAATATAGAATATATGCCCAAGCCACAGAATTAAGATCTATGCAGAAGGCTCACTCTGTTGTACAACGTGTCCCCGAATTTTTATGCAAAAATATGCAATCACCTTGCTAGGAATATGGCGGATTAGCCAGTTCAACGTGCTTATTGGCCAGGAAAGGCAGTTGACTTGCTAGGAACATGGCGGACAACATGCGTAACGCGACATGCGCGAGGACAAAAACTTCAAAGAGACTACTGTATATCTTTATTCTGTAGCCGAAGCCTTGGGACCTTGGTAGGCGGTTTAAAAGAGAAAGAGCACACAAAACATAAAAACAAACTTTATTCCTGAACTTGACTTTTATTCTTCTTCTTCTTCTGAGAGACATTTTCAATTGAGAGACGAAGTGAGTGAGGATCTTATATAATCTAGACGTGACTTTAAATAATTCGAGTGTTGAATAATTTATATTTACCGCTAACAAAAACTGATCTTCTTTTGAATACCAAACAGTTCCAAGAACCTTTTTCACGTTGGTTTATTCGTTTGTTCCGAGTACCACTTTCTCTCTGTTTTCTTCAGAATTCCACATCTTTACACGAAACACGCCAGCATTAAGGACTTTATCAATATCAAAAATTAATTGTCTCACTTCTTTAACCCAGGCTTGCGAATCGCATACGTCATCCACGTCTTTTTCTTAATTCCTTCCCCTGCTTTCGGTTTCCTTTCTTGGTATATCTCGGCTGTTTTCTGCATTGCCAATGTAGTCATAGTCGGAGATGGGCGATCAACAAACGTCAAAACGCTTTTGAAAAACACATCAAGCTCTTGATTTGCTTCCAGGTTGCGCCAGAGAAACCGATGTGCATGCCTGTTTTAAAGCGGAATTGCTATGTGATACATTTTAGAGATGTCCCCAGCGACAGACGGTGACAATTATAGGACGCAGAGCTGTTAAAGACGATTCTCACAGGAGTACTTTTCTTTGTTCTTTTTGCTTTGTCTCCTGGTAATGGACTCCGAAGGCTAAGCATCCTAAAGGACCACTTCTGATTGCTAAAACAACCTAAACTCGGGTTCCACCAACATGAAATTGAGGATTATTGATGTATATTAACAGATCCACAGGGCCAAATTCTCTCTTCAATTGATCATTTGTTATTCCAAAGATTTGAGAGATCCTGAACGATGCTTTGTTGTTTTTTCACTACTTTCCATCCCTCGTTTGGGATGTTTAGAGTCTCTTAGCAGCTAAGTGTCTGAACAACACTCCTTTAAACCGCCCCCAAGGTCCCAAGGCTCGGGCATATATTCTATATTGTTTAGTTTATATGAGCTGGTCGGGGAAGGAACGCATTATTATTACAATATCTCATTGATGTTCTAATATAATATTACATCTTTGTTAATATTCTAGCACATCTCAGGTTCAAATCCTGACTTTAAAAGTGAAAGTTGTTCTCCGAGTGAGCGAAACCATACTGGGAAAAGCGAAAAATCAACTTAACCGCAGCTGGGAATGGAAACCACGACCTTCGGTTTACTAGTCCGACGCTCTAACCACTGAGCTACACGGTCAAGACGGAGGAAACCGGGGAAATGGGTATTATATACTGACTATCGAGACAAATCTAGTCTCCTTGAGACAGCAACGAACTATACTCAGTTCGATTTCACTAATGTTTGTGGTGGATATTTTGTACTCGGGTAATATGTTAAGGTGAAAGTTGTTCTCCGAGTGAGCAAAACCATACTGGGAAAAGCGAAAAATCAACTTAACCGCAGCTCGGAATCGAACCCACGACCTTCGGTTTACTAGTCCGACTAATACCCATTTCCCCGGTTTCCTCCGTTTTTACCAGCAAATTTAATCCTCGTTTACCTAATATTAAAATAAATACCGTAATATCATTGAAAGTGATAAGCAAGCTAAGCAAGTGTTACCTGAAGGTTCATTGCCTGTTTCATATAAAAGAGCACGTAACTTAAAAGAATTGTTGGCTCCCTCTAATCTATATAATTAAGGGAGAGAAAAATACCGATTCTAGTACAGGTTGTTCATTGTGTACTGTTGAGAGGTGTGATTTTGTCCTGTAGCCTCTGGTAGAACCTATGCTAATGAAAAATCTCTCACATGTACATCACAGAACGTTGCTTATCTCGCTTATTGTTTGAGTTGTAATTTGCAAGGAGTTGGATCCACTAAGAATTTTAATTCCCGATTGGCCAATTATAAGTCACATATAAAATATAGAAAAAGGATGTGCAGTATTGTCAATCATTTTATCGATTGTCATGATGCTGATCACTCGGCTTTAAAATTTACGTTAACTGATCAGCATCATGAGAATGTCAGAGGTAGAGAAAATTTTTGTTGAGTAAAATCATGGCTACAATTCATTCCATTAGTGTTTGTAAGTAAAGTACCGATCCAGAAGTTCTCTCGCTTTCTCAATTCTTTACAACAATGTTTCACCTTCTGCTGTTCATTACGAGAAAATATTCGTTCATTAGCATTGTTAGTCATTCAATTACGTGAAAATACGCTCATTGGCCCCAAGCGACAGTCATTTGAACGTAGCACACTTTCATTTTGGAATTTTAAATATTGATCATCATTCATTTGCATCATTAGGCATTCAATTGTAAAAAATATACTTTCAACTGCACCAACACTCAGTCATTAAAACCTGTTGAATATTCATTTAGGAGAATCGACATTTAATAAAGCAAATACAACATTCATTTTAATTTTTAGTCATAGAGCGGTAATCAATAGAATGAAACACAAATCATTAAGGTGGTATTAACAATCATCAATGGCCTTGAACAAGTACAATGAAACGATTTTCACATTCAACGAACAAAAAGCAATTTTCAATTAAACAAAACGTAGTTTACGTGCCCTTTCGACCTATCCTTCAACAATGTTGTCCTTCATACAGCGTGGCAAGTATGTCTGCATGAGACGGTACAATTGCGAGGACTTGGCTGCAGTGATTGTCCCAATAGAGCGTTCCAGAGCCTCTAGCAGTAACTGCATGCGAATTTCACCCAATGGAACATCACGTTCTCTGGCTTCTGCTCTGTTGTTCATTTGAGTTTGAATTAGGGGCCTGGAAATGTCGCTCTTGATGGCTGCCTTTAGAGCGCTTATCGCCTGCTCGACAATATTCAAGAATGGACTGTACGGTGGGAGCTTTTTCAGTTCAGTGTTTTCACCCGGGTTTATGGGATTGTTGTGAGCGGGTGCACCGTGATATATAAATATAATGTCTTCTTCCTGGTCAAGGTTGATCGTTGCTTTTGCGAGAAAATTGGTGAAACGTTCAGCATTCATTCCACCAAGAAATTCAGAGTGGAACACCAGTCCAGTGGTTGTAGATACAGCCAAGACTACGGTCACGTTGCGTCCTCTCTGGCCGCACACTTTCCTGTAGGCTCTCTCCCCCACTCGTGCACGTCCATGGCTCCTTGCCGTCAAAATGTTAAACCCACATTCATCCACAAAGATGCAGTGACGTAACACAACATGGTTCATAAACCAGTGTACATACTGTCTTCTTTTTTCAAGAACATCAGGCCTATTTCTATCCGCTGGGAGAGGCCTTGCTAGTTTCACTTTATAAAGCATTCCCTCGAGGGCTCTAGCGACTGTTCGGTCATAAATAAAGGGTTTGTCAGGAAGCCGTCGCTGTAATTCACAATTTATTTGGGCTAGTGTAAGTAAACAGTTGTCGTTTACAATGGTCTTTAAACACTCCCGCATCTCATCATCTACACGTACATTGTTTCTCCCGCCTCTTGGTAATTCATTAATCCTTCCCTCAGTGATGTATCGTGCCACAATTCCACGTGCCGTGGATCTATTCACCCCGAGAGTGTCAGCAACATGAAGATAGTCCTCTCTTTCATCTTCAAATGCTCGTATGATACGCTGCCGGTGTTCAAGTAATATTTGGGACCTTCTCTGAGCCATACCGTACGTAGTGTATATCTAAGACTATTGAAGTCGCCCTTTTATAGACTTTCGTGGACAGACGTATACACATTAGCGTTCTATATACAGCATGTATCAAAATAAAGGCAACCACTTAACAAATTAATTAATGTAGACCTTTCAAATTTGTTGCTGTTTTGAAAGGAACACCTAAGTGGTTGCTTTTTTGTATACACTCTGTATTTTACGATTCAATACAGTACGATCTTTAAGCCTTGTCTTCAAAATGGCACGTAAACTACGTTTTGTTTAATTGAAAATTGCTTTTTGTTAGTTGAATCTGAGAATCGTTTTATTGTTTGTTCAAGACCATTGATGATTGTTAATACCACCTTAATAATGTGTGTTTCACTCTATTGATTGCCGCTCCATGACTAAAAGTTGAAATTAATATTGTATTTGCTTTAATAAATGTCCATTTTCCTAAATGACTATTCAACAGGTTTCAATGACTGACTGTCGGTGCAGTTGAAAGTATATTTTTTACAATGGAATACCTAATGGTGCAAATGAATGTTGATCAATATGTAAAATTCCAAAATGAAAGTGTGCTACGTTCAAATGACTGTCGTTTGGTGCCAATGAACGTACAGTATTTTCGCGTAAATGAATAACTAACAATGCTAATGAACGAATATTATTTTGTTGTAATGAACAGCAAAAGGTGTATCAATAAGCATAAATTTCAGGCTAGAATAATTATCCTCATGGCAATCCAAAAAACAATACTACATGTGCGACGTTTATGTGTAATGTGCGACATGTAATTTGCATGTCTTGACTTAAAATTAAAAGAGGGGAACCCACTCCTCGGAAGTTACAGATCACACATTGTGCAAGATATACAGCATTTCTGGAAATACATGTGATATTTTTCCGAATGGTAAATTTGCGCTTGCTGGCTGAAAAACAAATATACCGCCTTCCACTAAAAAATTTACAACAATCACAGCGTGCTGCCTTGCATTTATATGACCCACGTGCACTAGCACTTAGCCAATAGGTTACGCTTATAAGTGTTAGATGGTGCTACCTGTAATAACTCTTTTAAATTAGAGCCACGTTTATGGGCCACTCGAATCTTAAGTAAAACGTCTTTGGCTTTATCATCCGCTTCACTAATATGTAGATGCCTTATGATTTATTTATGTCGGGCGCTCGTGGTTTATATTTAGTAACCAACACAACTGATTTACAAATTTGTTTTTTCTTACTTTTACTGGCATCAGTACGTGTTATTTTCCCCACTTCTCTAAATTTCTCCTGAACATGACTTTGGTCATGTCCACATTCTATACGGTAATTAGCATAATCTACACTTTTAGCATTATAGTCTTCACCACTACAGCATATCCTACGTAATCTCAGGGCAACCCCTTTAGGATTCCTAGTGAACGCGGATGACACGATCTGGCATTGAGGTACAAATGTGTATCATTGAGCGGTTATTAGAAATGGTTATTAAAAGGTCTAAAAAATGGAGAGAATTACGGCCAATGTCCATGGCAAATTGGAAACTTCTATCAAACGAATTTAATCATTCAAAAAATGCCTGTAACCGCCCATTGGCCCCTCGCCAAAGCACAGATGTGTCATCTCGAAATCTAAACCAAGAATGCAACTCGGGATACGAACTCCTTTATTCTAATATTTTGTTATCAATGTATTCCGCCACATGGTCAGCATATGAGCACAATTTTGTGTCCCATTGCTGTGCCATTAGTCTGTAACCAATATTTGCCACTAAAAGTGGAGCAATTTCCTTTAAAGGACGGTTTACACGATACGTTTTGTCGTATGCAATTGTCATTTTGGTGTATTTAATCAAGTGGCGTAGTCACGTCGTGTTACCGACCAATACTTTTCCGCCTATGTGGTATGCAAGCGATATGTCTATACCACTTTGTTACATCCACCAAATTGACAATAGTAGACGACAAATCGTATCGTGTAAACCAGCCTTAAGACAAATTTCTAATGCTTAAATAATACAATCAGTGGGGACATCAAACTTGTGTGAAAAGCCCTGCAATTTCTTAGATACTCGTTCTACTCCCGACTGGTTGTCAATTGATGGAAACATGTTAATGACATCGAAACTGACCAACACGTCTTCATCTGATATACCTCTATTATTAAGCGTGTGAATTATCTCCAACATGTGTGAAGTATCCCTTGCCCTACAAGGAATTGATTCAACCACTATCTTACAATACGTTTCGACGAACAAATTTTCGATGGGCGTGTTACAACCGGACGCGGTTACTCCAGCAGGGTTGTTGTCTTTGTGTGTCTTGATTAAGGGATAGTTCACACCGGGATGAGAATCTTTATTACTGGTAATAAAATCTATCCAACTATCTAACAAACCTTCTGATTTCCACTTATCAATCCAATTATCTATTATTAGAAAAATTCGAGTTGTCGGATCATCGTTCAAAATTTTAAATTCCCCTCTATTCATTTGCTCTAACACCTTTTCTTTATCCTGATTCTTATCCACAAACACAAAATTATGACCTTTATCTTGCAAGCGGACAACAAAGCCATGTTCATCAGGAAATTTTGACTGAAACTCCAGTTTTTCCTTCTTTCTCGGTCAAATTATCTCTCACTTTTCAACTCTGGTTAATATCGAACAGATCCTTTTCAACTCGAGCAAGAAACACTTCTATCGCCGGAATATTAGACGATGGCGGTTCTTTTGGTGACTTAGGCGTGGAGCACTTAAATGGTGATTAAACCGTTCGTCATCCATTTGATCATCCGAATGAAAATGTGCACGCCATCTCACCTTTCTTTTGAAATCCAGCTTTGTTGTAGATCATTCTAATCTACATTGGCTGGCGTTGGAATGAAAGAAGGACCTCGGCTACTAAATTCGATTAAATATTCCTGTACCACACCATTAGTAAGATTAATGAGCGTATTCAAAGAGATAAATGAGGGTTTGCAAAAAAAGAAGTAATAGAGCAAGTCGATTTTATGAAGAGCGACGCTTCCGGAAGCTTTTCTAGAGAAAATTTAAGTCAAAGCGTAGAACCCAACTCAACAATACATTCAATAGGCTTAGCTAATCTTACTAATGGTTTGGTACAGGAAGATTTAATCGAACTTAATAGCCGAGGATTTTCTTTCATTCCAACAACAGTCAATGTAGATAGGAATGATCTACCACAAAGCAAAAATTAATGAGGGGTGTATCGATTTCTCGACCACCTCAACCCGGATATCAACATACATGGCCAGTAATAACGGTCACAAACTATTTAGATAGCTTGGGTGATAATTCTACTTTATCCATAAAAAGTCTTTCACATAAACTCTGTATGCTTATGGCACTTACCTGCCCTGAGCGCAGCTCTATTATGGCATCTCTGGATATATGCGAAAATACCCTGAAGGTGTTAAATTTCAACATACCGTTTTCCGTAAGAGTTCTCATAATGGAAATCTTGGTGAGTCCGTTTACCCCAAGTTCACACATCCGTCTCTTTGTCCAGTTGAGTGTCTTTTGGTATATTTGGAAAAAACGAAGGATTGGCTTGTTGAAACGTTAAACAACATGCAATATCGCTTATTTCTTTCTCTTAACAAACCTCACAAACCTGTGACGTCTGCCACGTTATCAAGATGGTTAAGAGAAGTTATTCAGAAATCAGGTGTCGAGTCGAGTATCTTTAAAAGACATTCTGTTCGGAGTGCTTCAACAACCACAGCAAAAGCAGCTGGTTTAAACTGGACTTCTTCGTCAACCTCCGTAGTATTCAGATTTTCACTCTGGATCAGTGTGTGTAAAGGCGCACATCTGATCTTCTCGATTTCCACTGCGTATC
>JAOBAZ010203424.1:0-10176 GCA_026546875.1 Pteroeides caledonicum
CCGATCTTATATATATCAGGCTTCTCATTTTGAGGCGTGCGACATTATTTTTTATTGTTGTTAATTCAACGGCTACCCCACGGTAAAATATGCTAAAGAACGCTAGGTTTGTAAGAAAAATGAAATTAGTTGCACAGATATTTATTTTCTATTGACATCAACACACAAACAAGCAAGATTTGAAGTTTTTGTGTAGCACCCAACGGGAATGCGGATGCGGCAAAGGGTGCTTCAGACAACTGAAGCCACACAAATAGCTACTAACTCTAACTCGAAGTTAAAGTATGTTAAATTGTAAACATTTCTTTCATTGGGAAAACAAAACTTAATCGACTACACAACATGCAAATTACATAATAACTTCTTTCATCCAAACATGGTCGTTTGCTTGAATGCTTAGTACAATTTCCATCGCGGAATGATGCAATTTTAGACGCTTGTCGGAAAACATTGCAGTGAGCTTAAGACTGAAGACTTGTTCTACTGACTTGTTTTGCAATGGGAAAACATTAAAATGGGAACACATTAAACTTCACTAAATTTCAGCCTGGTCATATGACATATGTACCAAAGAAAATCACAGAAATTTATTAGGAATAGACTAATATCAGAAATTTAGGGTGAATTTATTATAACACGAATAAATTGACTTTTATTTTGCCATTAAATTGTTTTTAAAGGGCCAAAGTTCGAAACAAAACTTCTCGTTCCCTTCTATTATATTGTTGTAAACATTTATAGGAAAGTTTCGACAAAAAAATGCCATAATAATTTATAAACAATAAAACATGTTGTCATACTAAATTCAAATTGTATAAAAAATCATCGAAGAGCTGTCCTTTTTTGTTTTAATAACGATAACTAAATATTTTCGATAACATAACCACAACATAGAACCCTAAATAAACAATATGAAAATAATATTTACCAAGTGCTAAGCGCAAAACTACATACCTGACCTAAATAGGAGTAGTTTTTTGTAATACACGTTTTCTTCAACTTAAAATGTTCAACCATCCATGTCGTCATCTGGTCGCCTTTCTAAAAACATTCTTGTTTTAATTTAATTTTCGTACTTTTTTTCCGAAGATCTAGACATCCTCTGTGTACATAAAAAGCCGGAAAAAATACAATTCATATATTATCAACATAAAACTTCATTAAACTCTGAAATGTCAACATGTCGCTCGACTGTGAGCACGGTGAATAGCTACCCCCTGTGCGACTAGGCTAATTATTTCTTACGGGGGAGACGGTCAGAAAAATTCGGCGAATATCATGTGTTGAAAAAGCTCAAGGACAGAATAATGTGGCTCAAGCTTTGTAAAGCTGATAATATTGGCAAATGAAAAGCTCGAACAACTATCCATTATGGAAATCGAGAACGACTAATTCTAAGATGTTACACGATCATATTTTGTGACAATTTACTCGTCTTAAAAAAAAACATGCCAGAAAACGCAGTTTGTTTCTCTACACGCCTACCTATTAGCGATAGATAGCGACCCATAGACAGGGACCGGCTTGTTTTGTATAGCACGTTCAATTTTAAATATAAACACAAATACATTATTATAAAATTTTGTGGAATATTAATTATTTTCTACCTTTGTTTTTCCATTAAAACAATTAAACTAACGGATCTCTCTACTGGCACCAAACCAGGGCTTCCACTTTTGAAGGGAATTTCCTTCCAATAGCTTGCCCCTAGGAGATGTAATATGTTGCCCCTTGTTCGTTTTATTTGACGACACCCCGGCCTCCTCCACAGTGAAAGTCGTATGCAAATTTTTTGTGGAAAAACTGCACCGAACAGGCACCACAGTTCTTTGCCAGGCCAAATAAGATAATTCCCAGCTGGGATTTGAAATTTATCAACAACCAATGAGATCAATTTTTGCACAAAGATCATCAATCAGGAATGGCAGATAAATTTTTGGCGCGAAAATTTGTTCACGTGTTCTTTTGTTTTTGCGGGAGCACCGTCATATTGACGACAGCTTCATACCGGTAAGAGCTCCATTTGTGCTGTGTTATTATTATTAAAAAAGTTATGAAGAACTCCTTTCTTGCAATTGGGGATTACCATAATTTCAACGTTTCTTTCGCTGTCCCCCCTGTCGACGCATCTGGAATAACAACTTTATGAACCTAAACAGCTTAAATCCATAATACAGGACTTACTACAACATATACTATATCAGGGATATTAAAATGGATGTTTGTCACAGGAATTGAGAACATTTATCATTGGGTTATGGATTTTATCTTAAATGGACTTTATTGCCAGGATTCAGCAAAAGTTAAGAGAAGATTGAATGAGGTTAGAAGTTTAATTACCACTTTTGTACTTGACTAATAACTTTTATCAAATTATCACTGTACATGTACATGTACAACTCCTAGTAGCACATCTAACTCAAATAAGTGTATAGAATTACGAGAACTAAAAAAGCAGATTAGTAATCTGAAACGATAGCTGATGTTAAGAGTAGCTCTAAGATTTTTCAAAATATTGTCTTGATTTGCTGATTGGTGCGAACATAAGTTGGCTTAACCGGGTAAGATTATTTGGCCATCGAGTTTTACTCTTTGTTTATCGTGGTTTAATTGAGCGTTCTTTTTGTTTAAACGTTCTGGCTATGATCGTCCTATGTCTGTTAGGCCAAGAAGAAGCAGCTACGACATGGTATACGTAGTGTAGCGGGAGCAATTTTAGAATACCAGTCGACTTTTAGCGCTCATTTGTCCAACATAAGGAGGCACAAAGTCCCTTTAAAATGCTTAGAATGTAAAGTTTAAAGATGAAATCACATAAATCTGTTTATTTGCCTCGAATTCGGCTAAGGATTTTGAAGAACGAGGCTATCGTGTAAGACCAACTTTGTGTAAATTGACAATGTTTACATTGAGTTAATGTATGTACTTGGTGCGAAAATGGACAGTTATGCCCGTAGCGGCTTAGACAGGACCAAATCACTTGCGTTTTTTTAGTAGTGTTTAGTTCTTTAAGAATGTAGAGTATAAACCCATTAATATATTTCACTTATTATTAGATTACGGAGCTCGAGATTTTTATTTAACAATTGGATTATATAACTTTGAGATTACTAGAAATCAGTTATACTTTTTCGACATTAGGAATTATTGTTCAGAACTTTATGATTAGAGCGAGTACTCTAATAGTTTTAGTATCAAGACTGACAAATAAGATACAAAATTTTACACAAGATTTGTAATAAGTTATTTGTATTTTCAAAAGAAATCGTGCTACAAAACTTTCCAAACTTTGAAGCTATATTCGCTATCTAACGAGTAGATGACGAGTAGCAGGGCTAATCAAATTTCTCGATTTGCGATAGGACACTGTAGTAGCTTTCATCACAATAGATTTAAGTAGTTTAACAACGTGGCTTGAGTTGGTGAAAGGTGCGCCGATAAAAATTCAAGATTTCGGTTTATTATTGAACATTCGTCTTTGGCTTTAAATTTTTCAAAAGCCGAACTGCCACACTGAGCCAAAAATGAACTATGCTTAATGTAATTAGTTTAAATGGTCAAAACATTGGAAAATATCAAATAATATCTATAGAAAAACGCAGTAAAACGCAATAAAGATTGGCTCAATAACAGTGTTTATGACAGCGCGTGTTGACGTTCATTGACTATGAATATAGGCAGTAAATATCGTGATTCGTTATATAACATATTGATTGTATTTATTTTCTGACATTCCTGGATATCGGGATTTAAATAAAAAAAATCCCGATGATACTGATTCCGTCGTCATATCAACTACCTGAATATCTAGGATGGCGCACTTGAGGTTTACTAGCGGCTATATCGTAAAATTCCACGTCGTGCGCCAATTGGATTCAATTGCGAAACAATAATAATTAATGATCTCAATAATCAAAGACATGAGTTGGCGTTTGAAACAAAATTTTATCCAATGTGTGCTGACGTGACCAGTGCACGACAAGGCCGCCCCATGAAGTCCCAACAAGCATAGCAATAGCATAGCAATCAAAATATCGCGGCGTGGAACAGCTGATATTTTTGCTTCTCGCTTGGTCTTCTTATAATATTAAAACTAAATTGTTTTTTTTGAAATATAAATGTGTTTTTTATGTCATCTTTTAAAGCAGTAATTCTACCATGCCCAATTTCCACCAATTGAACAAAAATTATTCTCTTGAAAGTCATTCTTTGGATGTAATGCAAAATTGTAAGTATTATTTCAAAAAATTAATAATCTTTTGATACCAGCCTATCTGGAAATTCAACCTTGAAATTAAGAAGTGGATAGAACCAGAAAACGTTGTAAGCAACGAATAGACACGATCTTTCTGATGATTAGCAGAAAGTAGAATTCTAATGTTTTCAGTCGATTAAAAACATTTTTCATATCTGAAATAAATGCGTGTTTTCTGTGTCTTTGTTTAGAGTATTTAAGTAATTGAAAATAAATTAAGTAATTTAAGTAATTGAAAATAAATTATACTTTTACCATCTTTTTAGATGTTATGAAAGTAATTCCTGGGGTGCCCCGCAATTGACAACTATCATTTCAATACTGTTTTTGAATTATTTCCTAAAACGTTTATTTGTAGAATTAAGCTGGCGAAAAGCAGGGGAAATCAAAACTAAACAGTCCAAATCAGCAACGATTGTGATGCATTTGCTCCGCGTCCTTGACAATGATACTTCTATTTTGTAGCTCACCATATTAAGTTCAAAGTGCTGCGCTCTAGCTCTGCTTTGTTTGGCATCACTTATAGAATATCTGCGATTTCAAGCCTACTCAAGTCAAGGTGTTCGCGGATTATATTTGTGTTGAAAAAACCTAGTTTGTTTTTGTCTTTCCTCGAAACCGGCTACCAACTGCGGGTGAGTTCAGCTCTAAGCAAGTTTAGTAAAAAGGTTCCTATCTTTGTATGCGTCTTTGTCTGCCTGAGGATATCGGGAAGAATATCTCCAAGGTTTTCTGTGTAATTATTTTTCAAAATTGTCACATCAGGAATATTTGTGTGTTTTTTGTTTCTATGTTTAGAGCAGTGATTCAAACATACCGAACTTTTAGCCATTGAAAATAAATTGTTCCCTTCACCAGTACTGGTAGATTTACGAGAAGGTCTTGGCCGTCTGTTTAGAAGATAACACAGTAATTCCTGAGCTGTTCCTCGAAATGTTAAGTATCATTTCAATATTTTGTTTCAGTTATTTACTAGAAGTTTTTGTGTAAAACTAGGCTTGAGAATAAGCAGGGTATACCACTACAAAATTCCGAATAAACGAGGATGGTCAACCGTTTGTTGACGCGTCTGGGAGAATGATACACCCTATTTCTAGCTTATCGCATAGGGATGAAATTGCTACACTTGTAGAATACCTGTGGTTTTAAGCCTACTCATCTCAAGGTGTGTTCCCGAACTGTATTTTATTGCACAAGCTTAATTTGTTTCGATTTTTTCAAGATAGAGGTTAGGAAAATAAATGATTCCTTTTACCAATGCTTGTACATTTACAGGTAGATTTGCTGGCAGATTTTGCCCATTTGTTTAGAAGATCTGACGCTAATTCCTGAGCTGTTCAGCGAAATGCTAACCATTTCAATACTTTGCTTTAATTTCTTCGAGTTTATATATATATATATATATATATTTTCAATATTTTGTTTTAGCTATTTACTACGAGCTTAAATGTAGAATTAGGCGTGAGAATAAGCAGAGAATTCCCCTGAAAAATTCCTGAATCAACAAGGTTGGTAAACCGTTCATTAACGGGTCCTGCGGATAATACAAGATATTCCTAGCTCACTATATAATGTTAAAAATGCTACGCTTTTGTCCTGTTTTAATTTGGTCCACCGCTTGCAAAAATTTTGGACATTTTTCGCTTACCCAAGGTCAAGGTGTTTGCGGACTATATTTGTGTAAAACAAACTCAGTTTACTTTGATCATTTTAAGATACCAGTTAGCAACAACGATTTCGTTTTTTACCCGTTTACTTAAAAGGGTTCCTTTAATTGACAGCGTATTGGTCTGACTGGTGATTATCAAGAAGTAGAAAAAATATTTTCGGTCGCTTATTACATTAGAATTATTTACATTCCTTTCTCTGTGTTTGTTTAGAGCAGTGATCCAAACGTAGGAAAATTCAAGCAATTTAAAATAAATTATTCTCCTCACCAATCTGGGCAAATTTACAAGAAGATTTAAACCATCTTTCCAGAAGATATAACTGAGCTGTTCTGCAAAACGGTAAGTATCATTTCCATATTTTGTTTCAATTACACACCACGAGTTTATTTGTATAGTTAAACTTGAGATTAAGCAGAGCATGCCAACACAAAATGCTGAAAACCAATCAGGGTTGTGAACCGATTCCTGACGCGTCTGCGAGAATGATAGACCTTAACTCTAGCTCATCATATTGAGCTGAAGTTGCTTTGCTTTCGTCTTGCTTTAATTTAGTGCATCACTTGTAGAATGTTTGAGATTGTAAGCCTACTCAAGTTTAAGATGTCCGCGAATTATATTGCTATACAACAAGCTCATTGTGTTTTGATCTTTTAAAGATACTAGTTATCAACAACGAGGAACACTGGCCGAAGAAAGTTCTGGTGTTTTTGCCGTTAAGGCTAAAGGCTTCCTATTTTTAAAGACATGCTGGTGTGACTGGTGATGGTCAGAAAGTAGAATTTTAATGTTTTCTGTTGCTATTACCTGTTTTGAGATTATCTTTTCTGAATTATTTTGGGTGTTTTCTCTGTCTCTCTTTACAGCAGTGGATGAAACATGCCAAAATTCAAGGAATTGAAAATGAATTATAATATTCACCAATCTGGGTATATTTACAAGAAGGCTTAGACCATCTTTATAGAAGATATCACGGTAATTCTGAGTATTTTGCCAAAATGTTAAGTATCATTTCCATAATTTGATTTAATTACACATCACGAGTTTTTATGAATGATTAAACTATTGAATAAGCCGAGGATTCCAGCACAAAATGCTCCGAACCAACGAGAATGGTGGACCGTTTCCTGACCCATCTGAAGGAATGATAGACATTATATCTAGCTCATGATATAGATTTGAAGTTACTGTGCTTTCGTGCTGTTTAGTTTAGTGCACCACTTGTAGATATCTGGGGTTTTAATCCTCCCCAAGCTTAGATGCTCGCACATTATATTTGCATTGAACAAGCTCTGTGTGTTTTGATGTTTTATAATACAGGTTAGCGACAACGAAGAACTCTGCCCGAAGAAAGCTCTGGTGTTTTGATCGTTTACTGAAAAAGGCTCCTATTTTTGAAAAGATGCTGGTCTGACTGGTGATTATCTGGAAGCAGAAATCTAATGTTTTTTGTTTCTTATTACTTGTTTTAAGATTGTTTTTCCGAGTTATTTGGGTGTATTCAAACGTCTTTGTTTAGAGCAGTGGTTGAAACATGCGAAGATTCAAGCTATTGAATCTTCGCATTAAATGAATTAAATGAATCATTCGCATTAAATGAATCATTCTCTCCACCAATCTAAGTGGATTTACAAGCAAATTTTGGCCATCATTCTAAAGATCATTACGGTAAATCCTGAGCTGTCCTGGAAAATTTTAAGCTTATTTCCATATTTGGTTTCAATTACACAGCACGAAGTTATATGTCTAATTATATTTGAGAATTTTTAGTATTTGCTATAGGTTGTGTATAACATTCACAATGGTCAGGAGAATGATGGCACCACGTTCTGGCCACGAGACGAAACGTTGTTAAGTGTATATTTTGTGCTTAAATGCCAAATAGATTTTTAGGTTATGGACTCGTATTTTCTTCCGGTGCATCTGGCAGTCGTCTTAATTTTTGGGCTATATTTGATCTCCAGTTTTGACCATATGTTTTATCTAAGATTCACAAACGTGGACACCGCGAAACGTAACGCGTTCTGGTCATAAGAATTAAGACTTTTAAGAAAGCACATTTAATGGACCGGTTGTTGTTTGTGTTTAATTGAGGAAGTGTTGAGTTTGAAATAGCTTTTTATGCTACAATTAAACATTTTATTAAGTTGCTTTATCCTGGTAGTCGTATTAACTATTCACTTTTATTTGACTTTATTTTTCACCATAAGTTTCATAGAAGCTGCAGGATGGTGGAGACCGCGAAATGAAACATGTTCTCTGCATGAGAAAACTTTTGAAAAAGCACATTTGATGGACCCAGTGTATATTTTGTGTTTAATTGGAGATGTGTTGAATTTGAAATAGTTTATGTTACAGCATTTTGTTGTGTTATTTTAAACTTGGCAGTCGCATGAAGTATTGACGTTTGATTTTTTTTGAGGGTGGGTTTTATATAAGATGCACGTGTTGGACACTGTGAAATGCAGCACGCTCTGGTCATGGGAGGACCCTTGAAAAAGCACATTCGATGGACACATTGTTAAGTGCATATTATGTGTTTAAGTTAGGATCAGTTAAATTCGAAATAGCTTTTTAAAGTTATCGAATTATATTTTCTTGTTGTGAGCCTAGCAGGCGTCTTAAATATTGGTTTTTATTTGATCTTTATTTTTGACTAAGGGTTTTATAAAAGATTCACAAAGGTGAAGACCGTGAAATGCAGCACGTTTGGGTCATGATAGGACCTTTGAAAAAGCACATTTGATGGACTCGCTGTTAAGTGTATATTTTGTGTTTAATTGAGGATGTATTCAATTTAAAATGGCTTTTTTGTTAGAGCATTTTTGCGTTCTTTTATAGCTGACAGTCTTTTTAACTATTGGCTTTTATTTGTCTTTTATTTTTGACCATATTTTTGATTTAAGGCGCGCGATGGCGGAGTTATATAACATCCACAATGGTAGAGACTGTGATGGAACCACGTTCTGGTCACGAGACAAGCTATGAAAAAAGAGGTTTAATGGACACGTTGTTAGGTGTATATTTTGTGTTTCATTGAAGATGTATTGAACTTGAAATAGCTTTTTATCTTACAGCATTTTAAGTTGTTCTTTTATACCTTGCAGTTGTATTAAGTATTGACTTTGTTTCATTTTAATTTTTGACCAGATGTAAGATGCCCGATCGCGGAAACCGTGAAAGGAAGCGTGTTCTGGTCGCGCAAGGAGCTTTGAAAAAGCACATTTGATGGGCACCTTGTTAAGTGTATGTTTAGTGTTTAATTGAGGATGTGTTGATGTTGAAATAGCTTTTTATTCCACAGCATTTTATCGTGTTCTTTTATGCCTGGCAGTCGTACTAAATATTGACTTTTATTTGATTTAATTTTTGACCATAGGTTTTTATAAACCCATGGTCAAAAATATAAAATGGACCCGTTGTAAGGTGTATATTTTGTGTTTAATTGAAGATGTGTGAATTTTGAATTAGCTTTTTATGTGGCAGCATTTTAGTGTGCTCCTTTATACCTGGAAGTCGTACTAAGTATGGGCTTTATTTGATTTTAATTTTTGACCATAGGTTTTATATAAGATACACAATTGTGGCGACCGAGAAATAAAGCGCGTTCTGGTCGTGCGAGGACCTTTAAAAAAGCACATTTGATCTACACCTTGGTAAGTGTATGTTTGGTGTCTAATTGAGGATGTGTTGAAGCTGAAATAGCTTTTTATGTTACAGCCTTTTATTGTCTTCCTTACACCTGGCAGTCGTATTAAATACTGAATTTATTTGATTTTTATTTTTAGTTATAGGTTTTATATAAATGCACCCTGCTGGAGACTGTGAAATGCTGCACGTTCTGGTCATCAGAGAACTTTAGAAAAAACACATTTGATGGACTCGTTGTTAAATGTACAGTTTGAGTTTAATTGAAGATGTGTGGATTTTGAATTAGCTCTTTATATTACAACATTTTAGTGTGTTCCTTTATACCTGGTTGTCGTACTAAGTATTGGCTTTATTTGATTTTAATTTTTTTACCATAGGTTTTATATAAGATGCACGATTGTGGAGACCGTGAAATGAAGGACGTTCTTGTCGTGAGAGCACTTTTGAAAAAGCACATTTGATGGACACCTTGTTAAGTGTATGTTTTACGTTTAATTGAGGATGTGTTGAAGCTTAAATAGCTTCTTATGTTACACCCTTCTATTTTGCTCTCTATACCTGGCAATCGAATTAAATATTGACTTTTATTTGATTTTTATTTTT
>JAOBAZ010203535.1:0-10174 GCA_026546875.1 Pteroeides caledonicum
GAGAGAGAGACCACTACATTTTTCTTCTGACTTCAGCATTTCAACTCTTATCTTGGTGTGATGTTAATTAGGAAAAAGGTAGAGACAAAAATGACTGCATGCTTGTAACAATAATGACATTCGACGTTTGCTTTATTTATACTTAAAACAGAGACACCACAAATCATTAGAAATATAATAAATAACATTCTTAACCTTGGGAAATCCTAATATCAGAACTAATTCATTTTATAGGGTTTTTTATGTGTTATTGAAAATGTTACTGTAAAGCAGGTGATTTCACAGAGTCATTTGTTTCGCAATTCACTCAACCACGCTCTTCTAAACCGATAAATTACCCGAAACATCACATGCTGCAGGTCTTTACAAGTCCCATCAATTGCTTAGTGTTCAGCCATATTTGGTAATGTATCGAGTGACAATGTCATTGTCGGTTTGTTAGTGTACAAGTAATAAGGATTGTAGATTATGTAATTTGTCCACGCATGTACACCTACTGTTAATGAAAAAATTAGTACACGACTATATTGTTGCTCAACAATGTAACATGTTTTCATAGCTTGTTCGCAATACATTGTTTCTAAATTTAATGTCGAAGGACAGCGATCGAAGACATTCCAGAGATGATCCAGTGAAGATGTTTCGAAGAACATTCACTGTTAAATTGTCTCCAGCTTTTTCAAAGCCAACGTCAAATGACCAAACGAAATTATATCAGTATCACATGAAGAAATAGCTCGGGCACTTACTGTAGTTATGCTCTCTATCGAACTTTCGCTAGTGGAGCCCATGCTTTTCTTTGAGTAGTCATCCGTGTTCTTGACAATCGTCTCATAACAGAAATACAAAAGTAATATTTCTATATAGCTGATACGCGTGATGATAAAGTTAAGCGGATTTGAAGATATTGAATCGCTCTACACGGCATATGAATAACCTGTTATCAAAAATTAATCTGAAGCCCGTACGTCATTCGGAAAATATTCATTTTCGTCATCAGGAACTTATCGCTACAATGAAAGGGAAAGTTAATGAGTCTCTGTTAAGTTCCGGTTACGCATGGATCTTCTTACATAAAATGAAACAGAAGTAGAACATGACATGCACAGCGAGCAGAATAGCAATACATCTGACATTGATAACTATTATACGATCGCTTGTATCACCACGCAACGAACCCAGTCGGTTTTAAAAATGCTAGTCCTGGAGAATTGTGTAGTATCTTCTTAAACATAACTTTTTCAATTTGCAGAAATCTGATACAAAAGCATTTTGAAAACCAGCTATAGTGCTCCCTAAGCACGTGCTAAATGCCAACATCAATCTTATTAAAATTCTTACTTTTGGTCAGTTCAAAACACGTGTGCAACAGACAACCATATATTCCTAAATAATCCAGTTTCTACAGCGTTACATCATTATTTAAGTTTTTCAACCTTATATGATGTCTTATACAAACAATTGCTTACGTTTCCCTTGTTTTCAGCCTTCCACGCATATACAACAACACTGTGGCAGATTAACTGAAGACAAATTTCCACGCCCTACTTTCTTGATATTAAGAATCGTACTTCTGTTATATATCACGTCCAACTACCAACGAGTTCTTTTGTAAAAATTATTTTTCATTAATTTTATTTACAATGGTTATACTTTATTTCACTTAATTCGGGTTTCAGTGTTGTACATCCTTGGCAATAACTCATCGCTCACTAGTCTAATGGACCTATGATGCTCTCTCTCTATATCTTATATCCTAGTCTGGGGGCATGTTTAACTATAGCCAATCGTGTGTGGGCTGGGTAATGGACTAGGGGGGCAGAGGGTGATAAGTCACTTGCTAATTTTACCATCGACCAATCACGCGTGTTTGCCCACACTATATATAGATACTTTGCCTTCTTTATACTTTTCCAAATCCCAACATATATTTTCCAAATCCCTTCCATACTGTTATACTTATATCATGATTGTCTCAAAGTATTCAAGCTCCTTTGAGCTCAACGTAACAATGACCATCTCCCACTTCTACGTTACTGCGTTTGACCGAATTATTGCTCACCCTTAACAATTTTTCGTTTTACAGCGAACGTTACCAACAGATAAGTGGCGTAGCCAATGTGTACTAGAATAACAGTCTTTTGAACGATATACAACACCCTTACCCGATTTTCCAGCAGATTGTGTCCTGACGATTGTCGGAACATCGTTTTGTTCTGGCCTGTTTTTCGAACAATTCATAATTTTTCTCCATATGATTCTGACCCTGCGTTGAAGTTTACTGGAAAGATCAGTGAGACCTGCGCATCAACAAAAAATCTATACCGTACCAGCAATTCCTTTGTCTCCGCTGCTAATACAACGAAGATATAATTAAAACATCATAAACAAACGGCACTTTTCCACGCCTACCCCGTAACGTCAACCCTACTTACTCCGTTTCGCTGCGAAAAAAAACAAGGCGGAGCATTCGTTTGGGGAAAAATCGAGTCGGCCAGAAGTTTTGATTATGGCCGATCACGATGTAACACTTTTGCATTTTTCAATCTAACCACCTACATCTCTTTCCTAAATCAACCACATACCATCCGACACTTTTACTATAGAAATCCACTAATTATTGCAGCATTTACGATCAACAAAAGCGGTGAAACTTTGAAACGTGTTACCCGTTGTTACCCGCCATTTTAATAGTATAACCATCACACCATTACTGAATATGTAAGTCTGTGCTTTCCCCAAAATCCTTAGGTTAAGGATTGAACCGTGAACACGGGAATAATAAAATAACTGTTTGATAGAAATAAACGACTTGTAAAGACGATCACTTCTGGGAAGTTAATCTTTTTCAAGTGTCAAAATCGCCTAATTTTTTACACGACTTTTATTAGTACGTAGTAGGTGTATAAAATATTAAAAAAAGTAGTCGTGAGGGATATGGTCCAGGAGTTTACCAAACTGTATTTATCTGGCATTAAAACTTTTTGTAATGCAAAATGGCCTCACGAAGTAAAAACCCTTAAAAATCTTCTTGACTGAGAGAACTGGGATGTACAATTTTATAAAATACGAGGAAACTACGATATTTTGAAGTCAAACATCTTGATTTTAAGAGGAATAGAGATAGAACTGAATAATTCTAACCTGACGTAATATATCGCTAAGTATACACGCATCGGTGTAAAATTATGAATACTTTCTCTTAAGGTGACCCAATGCGCTTCAAAAAATGTTAAAAATACTGTATGTTACGTATATTTTCTGACCAATAAAACAAACTGCTACCTTGAATACAGCATTCCTCGATAAGTGGAAACTGTTATAAAGTGCGTCGCTATGGCGACGATGAGAAACAAAAACGGTGGCCAATCACGCTTTGATTTTGTTTAAAATATCGGTGCCTCGCGATTTTTTTATGTTTGTAGTCAATAGAAAAATATAAAAAACATTGTACCAAGCCATGTTTTCTTAAATCACAAAAATATATGTCAATGAGAAAAATTGGCTCAACACAATTTTAAAGGGTATATGTGCAACAAAAATAGTTTGCCATATATTAAGTCTTGAGATACCTTGATCAAGAGAAGCATGCTGTCCGCCCTTACAAAAATTTCACATGTAATTTCATATATGAATATCACTTTCATATATTAAACCGTCCCAATTCCATATATGAAATAAAAATTTCATATATGAAATTTAGTTTTCATATATGAAAATTTAGTTTGATATGAAATAAATTTTCAAATATTGTATTTAATATATGAACGTTTTTTATTTCATATATGAAATGGGTATTTCGTATATAAAAATGTTCTAATTCCATATATAATTTCATATATGAAATCTATGGAGTTAGGGAGCGGACAAAATTCGTTTTAGTTCTCGTAGGGCTTAACAATTCGTCGAGCCAAAGTTTACATCAACGAGGCGCAGTTTCTCAATTGCGAACGCTGTTCATATCTTCGAATCGCATTCAGTTCACGCCGATTTGTTCGCTCTTGTTCGCCGTTTTCCGATTTTCATCGCTGCGTCGGTATTGTGTTTGAGTACAGCGGTTTCGTTTCTTTGCGTTGAACCTTACGGTTTTCATGTTCAGCGGTTCACAAATTCAATTTATTATAATTTAGCCTTGCTCCTCACTACACAATCCAACCTGAATAACCTGCTCCAGTTTAAACAAAGCACTATCAAATTGATTTTCATCGTTGTTTAAGGATACCTCTTCCAAGAGTCGAACAATTGAGATGAGGCTGGTGGAAACAAATTATCTTAAATTCTTACCGGGAGTTACACGTACAAGTGAAGTGGAAACGGACGACAATTTTGTTTTCGTGTATTTAAATCAATTATCAAAATCATTATAAATTATAATAAATTGAACTTGTGAACCGCTGAACATAAAAACCGCAAGGTTCAACGCAAAGAAACAAAACCGCTGTACTCAAACACAATACCGACGTACACTTGTAGTACACTAATTTGGCACTTCAAAACATGGCCGTGGGATGTAATAAGCCAACTAATAAACTACAAATACATTTCATCGTTGACGTCACAGTGTGTGCAAATTCGTTCCCAATTATAGGACACTCCCACCTCACGCCCACGTTTTAAGCCCTAATCACACCATGACAATCATCGAACATCGAACGAAGCATTCTGAGACTCCGCAATAGCACTACAATTTCAGTTTATATATTTAAAATGGTCTTATTTATTACAAATATATAAAACTTATGTAAAACAAAAATATAGTAGTTATTAGATTACACTATATTCGTAGAGTTGCAGCGGACAGATGGCATTCCAGCTGAAATGGCTTATTGGATTAATAAAGGTATTGAATTTTGCAGCAGATCTCGGTTTCGTTTTCAATGTATATACTCCAGTCTTGAACATTCCTTCAAGTAAAACATTCCATGAAAAGACTGATGTTCTTTATTGTAATGCACCAAGAAATGTTTATCCATCTTCTTTAATCCAGTTCATCCTCCTGAGGAGTATCATCAATATGTAAATTTTGAATCTGATTACAGGACGTGAACTCGTCCACTTTGTCACCTTCATGTAAACTGTTTTTTTCAACTAATGATTCATCTTGGTTTAAATCAGCTTGGATTGTCATTTGGGTTTGGTTCACAACTCCCACATCTTCACTATCATGAAGAATGTGATCTTCGGGCGCCGCCTCGGCTCCGTCCGAAATATTGGTACAATTGCAACGCATTTTTGAAGGTTTACCAGAATTGGTTCGACTTTCGTCTCTACGTTGATAAAATAGTATATACGCTTCCACTTTTTCAACTTGAGATTCAGCAACACAAGCGACGTCGCGGTCATTGTATTTCAACCAACCTGGAAGTTAAAATAAGGTAAACATTTTTGTCAGAGCAAAATTTTGCAACGGTTAAACTAAACTATTTATATTCTACTCAACTGTGTCAAGTCTACCTAATCACTAGAGGTCCAGTAAAAAGAAAACCTGTTGTGCTTCGTAAAGACTAACGGGGAAACACTGTTCTCACAAGTAGCAGCTGAACAAAGATATTTAACAAGACAATGTCGCAGGAATTGAACCTTGGTCGTAGATTGAAAGACATAAGTACAGGTAAGCATATTGACAGCTACGTTATCAGCTTTTAGCACAGCTACCTTATCATATGACAACTTGTCTGGCGGGGTTATTTGGGGATAATAGGGGGCTTAACCAAACAAGACGGCAACGCAACGGCGTCGGTAGTCGATATAATGGAATTTAGTATAATTTCGCGAGTAAATTGTGAACAGATCTTGGTAAATCAGTTGCAGATATAGACTTTTTATACCCTGGTTCTCAAGCACATCATATTTTTTAGTTCATACTTTGACAAAATAAGTTACTTAAACAAACAAAAGTAACACAAAAATAAAAGAATGATTAGCATTATGATATCCTTCACAATTGGTATAACTATATAAAACCGCGTAAAATTCAATAAACTAGATTATGCCACTTCGGAACGCCTTGGTCTCTTGGATAAGAAGTGTTTTCTGGGGTTTTCTTCCACTACTTCGTAGCTTTCTCTACCGCTTTGGGGGTTTCTATGGACTACCCTGGAGGTTTCTTGAATCGCCGCTCTAGGATTGCTCTTGAACCAGCTGTGGGGTTCATTTTAATCACTGTGGGATCTATTTGACCACTTGGGTAATTCTAAGGCTTCTTCGCATTAGTACGTAGTGGTTCTTTGGGTTAGGGTAACAAGATGTCTGACTTAGGTACATTTTTAACATAGATTATACCAAGTATTTGATAAATAGAAATGCGGTGAAGTCCAGCTCAGTTTACTTATAAATTGCAAAAGGAATTAAGGCATTAAAATATAAAAAGACTGCAACGATAACTCCATCGAGAAATGTACCATGACCGCACAAAAGTAAATTTTCAGAGGCACTGAAATTTTGCAAATGTTCTTCATCTTTTAACAGCGAAATTATTACACATTTAACTTTGACACCGAGTTATATAAAAAATTAACTGAGCTACATAACTGTAAAGACTCTTCCTTTGTGAAATTTTAGTCTGGAAAGCCCCAAAACAAAAACCTTTCACGCTTCTCGCTCGTCTCAATTTATTTTCTAGGATAGTCAATTATGTTTAAATCAAGCATAATTGAGTATTTTAGAAAATAAACTCAGATTCTAATTATAGTAAGTGAATTATACTGTAATTATAGTACATTTTAAATTTATAGCTATAACAAAATCACTGAGAGTAAATTCTAATTTTGGATATTACGGAAATGGATAGTTACTTAGAAGAGATTTTTTAAAGTGATTAAAGTTATTTAAGAACTGTGGGTCTTTCGATGTCGTTTTGGATGAAAAAGATCTGAGAATACCTAAGTAAACGGGCAATTTGACATGAGTGTGAATATTATCTTTAATTATATACCATATCATATGTGCTTACCGTCAGTACCAGCCCAACCAAGGATATTTAATTCTTCACATGAATAGGGTTTCGCATAGGTGATGTAATGACCATAATCCATGAATCCTTGATGAGTACAGACGGCACTAAGATCGTAAACAGCTGTACCTGCATGCGACTGATCATAGGTGTATCGCGACATATCCAATCCTCTGCAACAAAATCACATATATATTTAGGTTTGTTTATTTATTTATTATTAGATTCGTACATATATAATTACATACGTAAAATATAAATACATGTAAGTGACAAAGTATTATTCATAATAGCAACTGAACAACCACGACTGGAACAATTAAAAATATTTACCTATACGACTTGAAACAAAGTATTAAAATAGAAATAGTGAAGAACTTTTGAGTGGACTGAAATTCAATATTCTATATTGCATAGAAGGAAAGAATGCCCAAAACAACTACATTTGCAATCAACACTAAACATTGGCCGACGGTTTTAATTTTTTGTATCATAAGTCACATTAATTCGCCAAATTATAGAACATGCAAATTTCATTGCTTACCTAAGAGGAAAGGTAACGTCTTTTTTAATCTTTCTCCCATTCCCCTCATAGGAAAACCGTTTAACATGAATGATCATATTCTTTGGATGTCGTAATATCTTTACATTACGACCAGCTGGACGCACATCTTTACAATGATCACATCGCCTAAATAGGAAATACAATAATAATGATATATAGTATTCGTTTAGCAAATTTCGAGTAAACTTCTTTTCGAACCTGGGCTGAGTTGTTCAAAGGTGAGTTAACGCTAACCGAGGGTTAAACATTAACAGGCTGTTTCATTTCACTGTGTTGAAATCGACAGTTGTCGTTTAAAAATTCATATCTTAACACTTTAACCGATACCCAACAGCTCTGTTAAAAATCTAACCCGGAATATTAAGTAAACTTAAACCTATAAATATATCCCGTGAATAATAATAAGGTTACATGGAAATATAAAGATCACGTGGCGTAAATTTAACGCACTAATTCTGTAAGTTAAAGGAAAATAGAAATATATTTTTTATCGTCTTAATAATAATGTCTTTTGCAATTTTGTCACATCTCTTCGTTTTTGAGATATTTTACTTCAAAGTTTGCTCACGTCCGCCATCTTGGTTCAAATTTTGAAAAATGAGCACAGATTTTGATGACGTCACAAGCTGAGTGAGATGTCTGAAACTATACCTGGAGCAAACAGGTTTGAACCAAAACGTATATGTTATTCGTAGAGCGTTGAAAAGAGGTCTTCAAACAAGCAAGTTTGTGATTCAGAAGGACTTGTAGTAGTTCTAAAGATAAAAACTGGTGTGACCCAGCTGACCCGTCATATATACATTTGCATGCACAATTATAAATATTCAAGATGGCGAACCTGAGATGACGGCAAGCAAACTTTAAAGTAAAATATCTCGAAAGAGAAAAAAGTATGACAAAATTGTAAAAGTAATTGAATAGTTTTATACGTTCTTTTATTTGAGAAAATAAAAATGCATGCTGCCATTTTCGTTTAACAACTGCAATACTATTATGTGGGTGCAGTCACACATGCAGTTTCTATGTAAAAAAAAATGATTGCAATATTACGAGTTTATTGTTATACGTTCAGATTTCTGTATGAGTAGTATTCAAAATTACATACTGCATATCCAAAAAATATAATAAGATACAGGACTCCCTCTACTTAGCATCTCCGTTCAAATAGGTCCATCTTTTCAGAGGAAGAAATTTATTCATAAGATTCTTCATCCATATGGATGAAAAAGCACCTCACGCCTTAAGTTTTTCCGGGTAATTATCTATGATTTTAAGGATAAATAAATACGCCCCCGTTTCTAATAAGCATCCTGCCAAAGGATCTGATAAGAAAAAGCCCCTAGGGTTAAATAGACAGAATATGGTAACCAATAAATACGCTTTACCGACTGAGTGAAGTGAGCGCTGTTGGATAACTCTGTGGTGTTTTTAGTGTTGTATCAACAAGGGGCTTACAAGAGTGACAGAAGTATTACACTTGCTTGTATGTTTCTCAGATGTAAAGTATTTTTTCTCTTATGTAAAGTATCTTTTCTCTGATATAAAGTATTTTTTCTCTGATGTAAGGTATTTTTTCTCTGATAAAAAGGTCCCTCAGAAAGATCAAGAATGAGGGAAATACATGTCAAAAAATAGCTTTAAATGCCTGTGGAAAAATGTCATAATGTTCTATATTACAGTTTTAAAGGGTATTGGCAATAGAGTTTTGTTACCATATATTGATAGAGGCCCCTCCACTATGATATGGTATTTTATTTTTCCGCGCACGTCCTTCATCGAGAAAAAAGCTTGCAAAGTTCGGCAACGGCCGCCGTCTTGTATGACAAAGCGATATTTAAATCTATGCAGAAATATATTAGCTGACGTCATTAGTAGGTAAGACTGTTGGTTCTGGTTCAAATAGGTAAGGATATACTTCACCGGACTGGTTTCCGTGAATTTCCTCCACAAGATTTCAGACTGAGCGCCCTAATTTTGAAATTTCACTCGGAGCATCTGTATAAACACAACAGCTTTACCTGCTATATAATGACGTCACACAAAAACTTTGACCTATAAAATAAAGGGACTAAAAGTCTGTCTGTCTGTCTGTCTGTCTGTCTGTCTGTTTCTCAAACCGTTAAACTGTACAATTCATTCGTTCAACCACATTTTGATTATTGTAGTAGGCTGTTGGGTAATTGTGGGACTGTTCTCAGAAATAAACTTCAAAAGTTACAAAATCGAGCAGCTTGGATAACTACTCGTTCTGGTCTTGAGGTCAGGTCAGCAAGTATTTTGTCATTCTTGGGCTGGTATGATCTTGATGCCAGAAGGAAAGAACAGAAATGTTCCTTGATGTATAAAATAATGAATAATACTGCTCCTGATTATCTAAAGGAACTTTTCGTGCCAGTTAACTAAAACTTAATTTACGCTGCTCTGATGTAAACCCCAAGAGTCCCTCAACCCCATACAGACTACTTTAAGCGTAGTTTGTCATATAGTGGTGTTCTATTATGGAAAAGTATACCATCAAGTAAAAGTCTTGATTTGTAAGGATTGTTGGTAGCGTTTAATTCTTTTTATGTAATTCTTTTTTTGTTTTTTTTTCTTTTTTTATTATACGGCTTTTAAGAATAACAATTGTAAATATTGATAAAATTACCGTATTCAAA
>JAOBAZ010203646.1:0-10171 GCA_026546875.1 Pteroeides caledonicum
GAATCGAGTGTGGTTTAACGTCTGGAGAAGGGGCTCAAACATTGAGGACGTTTACGGGCTTCCGAAGGACCAGAACATTATTTATAAAATTTATACATTTATTTAATATACATATATATATATATATATCCAATTTTTTTTGTTAGCACCAACAATATAATAAATTTCAGATGCACGAGTATTATATTCAATATTTATGTACAATCAATTAATATTCATTTACAGTCAATATTTGAAGTTCTGTTAAATATGAAAAACAACAAACCACAATTATTTCATTCAAACAGATCGTAACGGAGTATCCTCAGAACTTTAAATGTATTTCATATCTCTGATATGGTCTTTTATTACCAGACTTCTCTCTGGGCCTTGGTAAAGCTCAATTTCATCAACATCATCATCCACTACAACAGCTATGTTATGAAGTACAGCACAAGCCCCAATAATAATACAAACCCTCTCAGGTCTCATGCGAACTTCGCCATGGAGAACAGGAAACCGCCTCTTCCAACGTCCAAACGTCTGCTCAATTAAGGCTCTTGTTTTTGTGTGTGCAGTGTTGTTCCTTCTGCTCTTGAAGAGGGGTTAAGATATGGAGTCATCAGATATGGACTGCAGGCATATCCAGAGTAACCTAGAACTAAGCCATGATTGTGTGCTTCAAGATATTCGGACAGGGAAGATGTTGGGAAGACATGGCTGTCGTGACTACTACCAGGCCAACGAGCACCGATGTTTGCAATAACCCTACAAAACATATCAAATATCAACAAGCATGCGTATACACCGGGTTTACCGGACCCCGAAAATGACGATACATAATATAATTATTAAGTAGCTTTGTCACATATTTTTAGGTAAAAAAAACTTTATTTATGTTATGATAAATTTATTTACCTTCATGATTACAAACTTGGACGTTGATAGAATGATATCCTTTTCGGTTGACAAAGTCACCTTCGTTGTTACTTGGTGCAATAATACGGATATGGGTGCCGTCAATACAACCGATTATTCCAGGGAAGCGCTTTTTGGCACAAAAATATTTTTTGTTTTCATTTACGCTTGCAGCTGTGGTTGGCCATTTGATAAATTTGCGTCGTTTTAAAGCCAGCAATTCAGAGACATTTCTAATTATTCTTGATGCCGTCGATTTATCAAGCCCAACTGTATCTCCAATAACTTGCAAGAAGTTACCGCTAGCAAAAAAACGTAATGCGAAGAGAAGCTGTGTCAAAGGATCAAGTGCATGATTGCGGTTGGTTGGTCTTGCCAAGTCTTTCTCGATTAGATTTAAAATGTAATTTAGTGACACTCTTCCAAACCTGGAGCGAGCACGCAATTCTTCGTAGGTATATTTGAGTAAGTTATTATTAAACCGTAATGTTCTGGGACGTCTTTGTTGAGCGGGAACAATGTTTTGAAACAAAAGGTCAGCCATGTTTTTTTGCCAATTTAATCCGCCGATTAAGAATTTTATACACCTAGCTAGGTGGGTTAATCTTAATCGTCATTTAAGCAACGCAACTTAACCCGGGGTTAAAATTTAACCCTGGATTAAGGCAATTTAATCCTGGGTTAGCGTTAATCAAGGTTCTGAACAACCGGCCCCCGAATACTAAACATCAACATTGGTCCCCAAGCCCAAAGTAAGCGGTTAACGTACAAATTGAAATGTTAAGCGTTCCAGATACGTTCTGGCGCCTTCTGTCATTTCATCACTCCCCAGCTGCCTGATAAACACCCTTGGTGACTGGCCTTGGTAAACTTACATTTTAATTGGAAATTTTATTTTGACCCCATCTCCGTGGTGATCCAAGCACTGGTCCCAGTTTGCTTGAAAATTGCACTTTTCAAAATCCTTACGCTGACAAAATGTGAAAACTTTTTGGCACCCAGTGTACCCTTTGCCATGAAACAATAGTCTCCAGCAGTCATGGTCGATGTCAATAACAACAGGTAACTATGGTTGGAAATTCATTAGCAGTCCAGACAAAATGACTACCTGCATAATCTGTTGATTATTTTTGTGGTTTAAGGATGGAAAACAATCTAACAACATCAAAAATCCCAACTCTCTTTATTAGAGTCTATTCTGCCTGTTACTGTTGTTGGCACAGTGATCACATGCATAATGTTTTTAACCAACACATGGCACCTGTCAGATCTTCTTGGCCAATTGAAGTTCTTTATTGGTCCATGAGGATGCATATAATTGATTATATGCATCCTCATGCAAGTACATCACCCTCAGCTTCATCGACTTAAACAACTAATCCCACCCACCAAAACTCGTTATACATACATGTTACATAAGACGAGACTTTAACACCTTTGATGTTGTTGTCCTTGATTGGCATTGGCACTTCAAAGTCATGTATAATGGCAAAATCCGCATCTTCACTTGTCGATTTGTGGCCGCTCTGTGACAGTGACAATGGTATGAAGTGGTGGCTGCTCCTTGTTCCTGGGATAGTACTTCCAAGTGTATACTTTATCCACATTTTCTTGCGCACATCAACCATTTCTTCTTTTGATATACAACATTGCTGTATAATCAAGAATTTGATTGTGAAGTGGTCTTTGCAGACTTCTCTTGGCTGTATGACGTTTCACAGCCAATGGCGGTCTGGCAAATCCCGTAATTTCTATATGCCCCCCTTCAGTATTTCGACATTGCCACGGATTTACTTAAACAAAGTAGACCGTGCTTAGCCAGATCAACAGTTTTGCGATCGTTGTCATTCAAGTCGTTTCAAACACTTCCTTATTTTTGAAATATTTGCTCGCACAACGTACTAAACTATATAGGATACAGTGATGTAGCATGAACTGTAAGGTAAAGATTTCACAGTTTCAGGAAAACCATGGTATACCGTATATTAATGTACAATTTAGTAACATAACATTTAGTCAATCACTTATACATCACAATGCTACCAATAGTAGTTGAATTTTTATGATGAAGTTCGGCTATATAAACAAAGTTACAACGAAAAAAAAGAACCGGTTCAGTACGTGTAATATTTAAAAATAACGTTTGGTGCATGCCGGTGCCTTGCAAGTTATCTATATTTGTTCAGAAATAGCGTGTATTTTACAAAAGTGCGTAAGACAATTCCTTTGATGCTCTTGCAAAGGGAGCAATAATGCGTTCTTTGTCCAGTTACAGCAAAATATCACGTTCAACAGCCATCAGTGGGAGCGCTTCCAGTCTTGCTTGCGACATCGAAAAACGAATGCGTGTTTTCACTCGCTTGAGCGCTGAAAAAAAGCGCTCTGCAGTCGCAGAACTGATTGGTATTGCAACTATAATAACATACACTGGACAAACTGTTGAATGTGCATCTACCAGGTGATAGTCGGGATGCGAGAGGATTCTTAGAGCACCAATAAAGGACGGTGTTTCGCTGTTGCGTCCTGTTTCATTGAAACGAGCATCATCATCATCCGAATCCATGTCGTTCTTATTTTGTTCCTGCTCAGAATTCGAACGATAAGTATCGTCAACTTCCTTGTTATCATTCCTCAAAAGTGTGCGGTTGAACTTCTGGAATGACTGCACAAAACTGAACAACTCTTCAGCTCAACGTGATTGGTCAATGTTGTATGTTGTGCAGAAATTGCTTATCTTGGCTCCCATTTCCAAGTCGTGCACAGTTTGGAGGACACTCAGCACAGTTTGGAGGACACATAGCTCGGGGAAACACTCAGAGAAAACACTGCCAGAGACTGCAACAATGGCCAATTTTTTTTCAAAGCGATTTATCATCGAATTGGTCACGGCGTCAACAGCTACATGGAATGTGTCGTGTTTCCACTGAGCAGCAGGTGTCTCCTCTGGTTCATCAGCAGCAAGCTCGCCACCCATCACCCTTCGTCGGCTCACTCTCGACTCTTTCCATTCCACTGATCCACACTCCTTGCCGGACATCGCAACGGTTACATATCAGGTGTTTCGCTTTCAGTTTCGCGGCACAGACCCAGTGTTTCCTCCAAACAATATGCAGCCTCAGGCTCTTGAGCGCATTTACTTGTTACCTCACTTGGTTGCAAATACTTAGTGTGAAAGAACCAAGCTGCTTGTCCTCATCTTGCCTACCCTTCTTCGCCTCACTATGTTCCGCCCCAGACTTCTTTCTTTTGCCGGAAAGCGATGCCGGTTGTCGCTTGTCTGACATATTTACGGTGCCCGCAGCTTATATTACGAAACATGTAATGATCAGCTTCGAAGCGTTTGGTTTACCAAGCAGAAAAGGTCTCATAAAAATTGATTTGATTTATGAAATGGGATTGATAAGAGCAACATGTGACATGTCATGCCTACGTTTGACTAAATATTTCGGTTCAGTAGGCTCCGGGATACAACGCGTACAGACTTTGACCTTATAACGCTCATCAGGCAATCTCACAACTGTATACTTAAACACGCGAGCAGTTTTGCATAGTACCATTTCCCTCACCCAGCTTTTTCGGGAGCCCTTACCTCCGACTTGCCGTCACCCGTTTTCCACCACAGATTTGCGTGAGTTATTAATGCACTATTTAACTTTTTGTGCATGTATTACGTAGTCATTGACACGCATGCAGTAATCACTCTTGAGTACTTTAACAACAGCGTCTCCCGTACTTCTCTCGTACACAAATCTCGCTGTTTTACTCTGCATCAGTAAATAAATCTTAACTGTTGGTAACCTCGTTGTTGGCACCGTAAAACATTACAGCAGAAAAATTCTCGTGTGAAATTGTAAATATACAACGACAATTACGCGCAAGCGGACAGCCACCAGTAGTACCAACTAACAGTAAAATAATAGTGAGGTAAAATGAGAAGAATATCACTTACCCGTAGGGGCGGTAAGTCCTCTATCCTTGTGGATTTGCGGTACTAGTTTAAAGTTAGCGACCAAAGCTCTCCAGACTCTAATCCTCTTGTTCTATCAGTTCCAAATGAAGTTGCACGCGATAAACGTTTGCCGTACTCGCACTGGAGTTGTATGTGTAAAATGATTGTAACGCGGTCTGATTACAATCTGGTATAAAAATTATGCAACAGTCCATATTGCAAAAAAAGTCGAGGATATTGACGGAAACAACGCCTCAACGGCGTCAACGCCTAATCTGATAAATTATATCCGCTTGCTTGAACGATGGAATTCGCAAAGGTTTCTCACAAACTGACAGGCACAAAAGCATTTAGCGCTGGTCGCTGGCGCCTGGCATATAGCTTTAAATAAACAATTTTCTGTTTTCTTTGGCGATCGGACTTGGTAAAATTAACAGCCAAACATATCGTTTGCGTCATTCTTTCCATATTTTGGCCCCTTGTTTGCAATTTGGCGCCCCCTAGAATATCTTAGCTGGGGGGCATACCCTGCGAGTCCGCCACTGTTCACAGCCTCACCTATACCATCACATGCCGACTTACCATGGGATAAAGCAAAAAAAACCCATTCGGCATCAATATTTAAATCAATGTTTGCGATGACACAAGTTCAAGAAATTTATGTAGTTTTTATATTGCCCACCACAGCCATCAGAAAAATGTATTATCTTTTTAATATGAATGAGATTGTCATTGCTTTTGATAAACTCAACCATCTTTTTTTAAACTTGGTAGACAAAGGTTGTGTCATGTGTGTTATCGCCTGATACTTAGCAAAAAGATTGAGATAATTTGTTGTTTTCATCCATGTAATATAGGACTAAGCGATGGAAAGTACAATATTTTTGCTCCAATTGTAAGACTGGCTGAATCTCATCTTGACCCAAGAATTGATAGTTTTCAGCAAAGTCACCTAACTCTAATATCTCATCTCGATTTAGAGTGTCTTACAAAAAGTTTAAATAATGTGCGTGAAAATTAGCTATGTAAGAGTGTCTTGTCAACTTTTTGATAGCCTCTATCAATTTGTCTTTATACTCTTCATATGTTGTTGTGATTGTGTTCAATGTTGCCCCATTGTGTATAGTAAAATTCATCGTCATCATCATGGTCTTCAAATTGTTCATCTAAAAACATTTTCAATGCTTCATCACCTGGGCCTGATTGGTAACGATGTATCATACATTAAATGTTTTCAATACTACATACCACTTTTTGCATCCCAATTAACAGCATCAACCAGCAAAATGGTGTTTTGGTGAATGGTGCACACACAGACAGAATGCGTACCTTTTGCACCAGCAATCACACACCACTAGGGTCTCAATGTACAAAATTTTGAGAATCCTATTTTCACATCTTAATGCTTCTCTATGAAAGCATTATACAGTTCAAATAGAGTACAGAAAATTAGCCTCTTTTGTTTATATACACCTTTACCTACACTAACATAATCCTTTTTACCAGACGACTAAATTCATCATCTTCATAGAAGAGAATAATAGTGAATACTTTCTTCTGAAAGCTTCTTTCCACCTTTTGTGGATGCTAGCATAGCTAGTATTCCAAACACTTCAATTCCCTAGCTATCCTGACTTGATACTCTGTGACATTAAAATAGGCAGCAGCTTTTTTTTTTTGCTATTTGTCTGGAACTAAACTTGGCTTTCATAGCATTGTGAAGTTGAGTAAATTTTTCTGCATTTTCTGTTATGGTATCAATTGCAGACTCTTCTTCAATATTTTAAATTTCCAATGCTTCCATCTCAACATCATATGCCTCAGAAATTCTACTCTTAACAGAAAACACGACTTTATCAAACTTGGCATTAATCACCCTGCCGTGCTGATTCTTGAAATATTAGCTACATAATATTTTGCATAAATTGTCAATGGTTCACTTTATAAAACAGCTGTATTTTCTGCAAGCACTGTAGATCTAGGAATAATACTTAAATAAATGCAAGTTTATATATCAAAACATAATTGCGGAACGTATAGGCTCTTATAACAAACAAAATGTATAATAAAATAGACTTATATTTACAAGTTAAAAAATTTGAACTACGCGCCATTTTGACAACGTGTCCTCATTCGTGCGTTCAGATATGCTTGCGAAAACAAGTCAAACATACCCGAATCCCGCACTTCTCGCACCCTATTCGACAAAACTTTGACTTCTTCTCTTTTAAGCAACATTTGCACCGGCCTTTGGTCATCCCAGCAGGCCAGTGACCAACATCTACAGCTGTTTGAACGGGGTTACGTTTTCGCCTCCGATAAGACCTTTGACCACTTCAATCCTGAACCCTAGTTGTGTCATCTTTTGATAATTTGGCGACATACACAGTAAATAAGCGTTTACGACACTTATATCAACTCCAAACCATAGAAGATACCTCCACCATTTATTGGCTTTTCCAGAAGTTTCATAATTCTGCCTCATTTGATCGCTTCGATCAACTCCCTCATGTGTTGGTTGTATAATCTTACAACGGGTAAAGACGAAACGACAATTTAAGAACCGTCTTTCTGCTTTCGTTTTACTGTCTCCTGCCCTTTTACATTGCACTGCGTGCTGAGGAAGGCTACAGCTTTCTTGTCCTTCCAAATGGTCGCGACAACATTGCCTTTTCGGCGGAAAATAGACTCGCCACGACGAAGCGATTTCACGCTTCCCTTGTCTTTGAAAGGTGTTGCGAAATTTTTGCGAAACTCTGGTGGTGCCACAGGGATATAAGCCATCCCTTAGCAAGTCTTCAGCAAGAGAAACTGATGTGAAAAAATTATCACAAAATATGTGGTAATTTTTCCCAACCAGCTTCCTTGTTAAGTCGTAAACAACGCGATAACCAAGGCCTCGTTTTGTCACACCGCCATCTTGGCTTCCCGTATAAACTTGAAGCTGTGAAATGAAGCCGTTCTTCGAGTCAGATCGAACCCAGACTTTTATTCCTCGCTTTATTGGCTTCATGGGCATCTGCTGCTTGAATCCAAGTCTTCCTTTGTACTTGATCATTCCTTCGCCTATCGAAGTATTCTGCGAAGGATTGTACTGGTTTTCAAATGTTTGCTTTAATACGTCGAGTAATGGCCGTATTTTGTAAAGCTTGTCGTATTGCGGACCACGAGGAGGCATACTTGTGTTGTTGTTCAAATGCAAATATTGTCTAACCTTGTCAAATCGATTCCTCGACATAATTTCTGCACTTCTATTACTCGCAATAAAGGTTCAGAAGACCAGTACAATTTGACTTCTGGCAGTGTTTTGATAGAAAATGTTCAAGGCGAGAAACGCTCTCATCTCTTTGATCGATTCCTCTTGCCAAGTGGCGTTTGGTTTCTTCTCTATACACTGGCTGTCATATCAAATGGTCTCTTTCACAAGCCTTGGAAATAAACTCAAAGGAAAAAGGGCAAAAAAGAAATCTACTGCTTTCTTTTCTTCGGAAAGCGTTGTTTTTGGCCCAACTTGCTCAGTGAATGGCCGGTAAACAACTTCAGTGTCGTCGTTGGTCCACACATCTTCCTCACTTTCGCTGCCTTCACTCGAACTGTCGCTATCGCTACTGGTCTCAATTTCAGATACAGAAATATCTTAATCTATATCTTCGTTCGGAGGGTTTTCTAAATCGGCTGTCGTAAAACGTAGGAACTCTTCTTCGTCAATATCTGAATCGTTCATGGCCGCCGTAGTTTGCATGTTGTGAGAAAAATTTCACCGCTCGATATTGGCAACAAAAAGCCTTCGAAATTTCTTATAATCTATACAAAAACCTAGCTAACCACGTTTCCTATTGGTTAAACGGCATGAAACGTCACTTCTGTCCTTCTGTTGCAATTTCTGATTGATTAAAAGTTGGTTTAGCAAAACAGTGCCATATGGCACTATCGGGGGTGAAAGTTAATACCTGAGGTGCGACAAATTTTTTTGGAATGGCATTCAATTTGAAGAATACGACCAAAGTCACATTGTTTTTATACTACTTCCAGCTGGTTCATTGATATTGATATTGTCACTGTTAACACTATGTTTGTTAGTGTTTATTTGATTCATGACTATTTTCTTTCTTATGTAGAATAAAAAATAAACATTAAAAACTGAAATTATACCAAATTAACACCCACAATATACAAAAAAAGGTTATCAAAACGATTATCAAAAGGATTATTGTTTTAAAAGCATGCATAAACTATTGTAATTCTAAATATTAATAAAGTTTCATAGAATTTAAAAGTGATCATGTAAAAAAATTCATTCAGATGATGCATTAAACCATATATATAAAGCCAGACACTTTTAACATATTAAACTCTAAAGCAGTATAAACTATTGTATAACTAGGCGTTAGAAAAGGACGTTTCTATGAGCTTCGTCCCCATGACACATGAAAACTGTATAGTACTGTAATAATACTGTCTAACTGTAGAAGTAAACCAAAATATCAGTAAAAAAGACGCGCAGATCATATCACAACGGATTATGATTTTCACAAGACAATTCTATCATTTACTGCACGCGTAAATAACCTCTAATAAAGAAAATTTTCATTTTTGATGATATCAGCAAGTTTTTTTTCCTTTAAATCACAAAAAAATATTTTGGATTTAATCAGTTTGTCTTGCCTGTGTCGCAATGCCTGGTAATGTATTTCTAGCAATTTTTTACCTTATCTACAAACTTCAATTGTAGGGAAAATATAAAAGAACCTTTGATGATTTTTTGTATCATTCATGTTTGGACTGTCTACTACATGATACAATTGGTCCCAAAGTATACTAAGTATTCTAAGTACACTAAAATTTCAAAATTTTAAAATTTTGAGGTCAAGGCCAGGTTTTAGAGCATTCTTATTTTCAAATTCCTTGGGTGGAAAAACATATCCTGACCAAATTTCACAATCAAAGGCTAATCCAATCTATTAAAAAAGTTCGTTTTTGTGAATTTTGTTCCTTAAAATAAAAAATAGGCATAAAGTGACAATGGATAGAAGCTAAGATTTTCAGGATCTTACTTCCTCATATAGTGTAATGACTTGCCAAAATTTGAAAAAGCTACAAAAGATAAGAGTGACGAATTTTCTGTTTTCGTTTTTTCTGTTTGGTTTGAAAGCGAAGGTTACAATTTAAACGGTTTAAAAATTACTACGGTTATTTTTGCTTTAGGTGGCGGTGGCAATGGCGGTGTAATCATTATTATTAGTAGTAGTACATTTTTGCAGTAATCCCTCGCCCCTTCTTAATTGCATATTATAGACCTAAAATGTACAATTGATATTATTTTGC
>JAOBAZ010203757.1:0-10171 GCA_026546875.1 Pteroeides caledonicum
CGAGAACGAGAGGAGATATGAGAAAACTGTCGATCATGTACTTTATCTTTTCACGAGTTTATTCAAATCAGACAATAATTTAAAGTGGCTGCATTCCCACTTTAAAAGTGCAAGGCATAGACCACATTCCTAGTGGCGTTTAATTAAAAAATCTTTTGTATCCTTCTGAACAGTGTGATCATATATGCAATTATTTTTACCAGATTCGGTCTGATGCACATTGACTTCCTCCTGCTGTAAACGTGGTAATTAACACAGGAGGGGGTTTCTATGTGCATCAGACCGTATATGGTCACACTGCTTACGAATTTGCCTTGTTGCCCTCGTTTTCATGTTGGTAATTCAAAATAATATTTACTTCCAAACGAGGTCAACAAGGTAAACTTAGAAATATACAAAAGACTATTATAATTGGTCGCCATATTGCAGTCATGCTGATAATGATTGCAAGATAATCGAGACGTCGAATAAAAATGTTAACTGTATTCGAAGTGTTGATTGTTTTGTATTCTATATGTATGTGCCCACCACATTATCGGGCAAGATCTCTTGAATAATAATGTTAAATGTTATTGTAAAAGATAAAGCAATAGCGGTGTGTCAGCAGGCAAGACAATTTACCATGACTTGAATGTTGCGTGTATCTATCTAGCAAATGTCTACATCCAGCCTGGCAAGTTTTTGATATATTTACTTGAGCAAAGTGACGAAGCCAACTAAACAGGTTGGTCGTGCTATGGAAATTTCTGCAAAGTCTGCGAAGCATCTTTTCCTAGGTATCCATTTATCTAACGCTGAAGATAGCAAAAAAATTCTACTTGAACAACAGTAACTTTTAACTGTGTACTATTATCTTTACTTTATCTTTACTGTGTAATATTTAGTTCTGATGTACATCGAACATCAGCAATACAATTGCGTTGATTTTCGATGTTTTTACCGCTAGCCTACGTGTTTGGCACCCTTCACTTGAGGAAAGTACTAAAGACTATTTTAGTGGCGACTGTCGTTTAGAAAAACAATAGATAAAGATTTAAACCTGCAGCGACAAAATATTTTCTGACAAGTTTTATTTAGTTGTGTGAACGATACACTTGTGTTAATGCGTGTACACACGAGCAAATAAAACTTGGAATACTGAGTATATAGCATGTATATGGTTAAATAGTCATTTAAATATAGCAAAGTTTTTAAGAAAAAGATGTAATAATTTGTCAGTAACAGAAACTTTGGAAGTTCTGTATATAATTTTAAGCTGGACTTAGTCTTGTGTAAATATATAAATATTAGCATACATGTTCTTTTGCATGCAAGGACGAATACAACGGCTGACAAGAATTGAACTAGGTTTTCTAGTTGAGAATATATAACTAATCTAAAATATTTAGGATATTAGAAATACCAATAATATGTTCAAGGGTCGAAATAACTAACCCAGTGTTTGGTTAATCAGAGGAAGTTGTAAAGAAAATTTGACGCCATTGAGTTGACATATATCGGACTTCTCGTAAATGTCATTTGATTATCTGAGCGGCATTACTTTTTACCTAAACCTACAATGTTTTTAGTTACCGGAGTACTCATGAACGGTTCTCGCATCACCTAACGAAAGTTGGTGTGTTGACTGTATCCAAAAATAAAATCAATATTTCTGTGGGTTATGTAACATAGCCTTGATTGCTTTCATGTGACCATATTTGGAAACACTCCACACAGTGTTGCGGGCTTCTCGTTCGTGATGTGAAACCCATCTTGTACGGAAGGTAGATGGGACTCTTCCTGCTTGAAGAGTTCCAATATCTTGTAATTGCAGAAAAATAACATTATTCGGAACCAGCGAGATTGTATTTATTTCATAAATATATAATTTTTATTGAAACTACATTGACATTGTAATAAGGTGTGAAACTACATTGACATTGTAATAAGGTGTATGATTACTGCCTGGTTATTTGCATAATTGTTAAATTGATCGGAAATTCATGCCACAATTATGCCCTAATCGCTAAAGAACAGACGAAAACCAAAATGTAATGTTAAGACGTACGTAAATTATTTTAATTTATTCGTAATTTATTCGTCTATTGTCTCACTGGATTTATTGGTCAACAGCCAGCATCAAACCTGACCGTTCCGTACTGGTAGTTACCAACCGGACAGGATTTAGTCAACTTGCGTATCACGCCTTTAATTGTGATGTAATGGTTAGAGTGCTGTCCGGTAAACGGGAGGTTACAATAATTCCTTCAATATTTGCTGTTGATTTGGCACAAAAATACGAAACTTTAAAAATTGCCTTTATTAATTTATTATAAACATTACTTCATTGTTTTTAAATCTATAATTTCAACACCTTTATATGGCCGTCGGCCTACGCATCACGTTTTATGTCGGGAATACTTTACCGTATGTATCTAGCTGCTACAAATTCTTAACTTTACTCGGCTAGCACTTCGTGAGATCATCCAATCACTACGCCGTTTCTGCGCCCATGCACTTGATATTTCTGTAAAGTTGAATTGTGTAGCGTTAAAGATGAAATACTTAACTAAGAGCTAAGACTCACCGATAGTTTTCATTTGAACGCAACTGCAACGTCTTCACTGTAGCTATATTCAATTTAACAGGAGCGTGATCAATGAATTGCATGTACTTGACTCGACAGTAGCAATAAACGTCGTGGTAGTATTGTGGTGAAATAATAAAATAATTCCAAACCATTTCGTAAATTAGATTGTTAAATAAATTATTCATTCGAGAAAATTGTAGTCATTTGACCACCACTCACAACTTTATTGACATGAACGGTTTTTACTGAACTGAGAGGAACTATTCGCAGTCATGGATTTTGTTTTTCGAGGAAGGCCAAATGAATTTATACTTGTAGTTGTTTTACAAAGTTCACAAAAGAATTAACTATGTTCGTTCAAAACGCATTACGCAGAGGCCGTTCCCCTCGAAGTGGCTGATAGTGAAAAGATTTTCTGCTGCGGGAATTAACTGCGTTCACGTTTTTTTATTCAGCTAATATCGGAGCAATATGACGGAGAACAGTATGGAGTAGCTGAATTTATTGTACTAACAGTAAGGGTTTGGGCCAAGCGTCAGTAATTCCATCTTACAGTTGATTTCACAAAACATTGTCCGCGCGAATTGCGAAGCTTGTTGAGAACTTGGGAACTACGTTTCGAATTAGGAAAGTATGTTGCCAACTTCCGTACCTATTTCCGAACCAATATCGCAACGAAGTACGCTATTTCGCTTGGGCCCAAGTACCAAAGTAGCAATTAAGAAAGTATCTCGGAAAGTATAAAATATGAAACGTAACTACTTTCCTAAACAAGGAAAACAAATACACGTTAATGTTCGCGAGGTAATTGTTGATAAATGGCTAAATGGTTTGCGGCTATATGAAATAGACTATAGAGAGACGGTTGCAAATATTGTTGATCGCTATTTACAAACGCGTTCCGAAGAACCCGGAGTTGGTGGAAATGGATCACGGACAACAACAAGGATTGACGATGTTTTCTTCTATGCTGAGTTCTGTCAAAGTAAGAAGCTCACCAAATTTATCAAAGAATACAATTCAAAAATTGTTGGTTAAAAATGACGTTGTATTGCAAGCAAATGTACCGTCACAGGCATCTATCAGTCGTGTTTTGACGCAAGATTTGATTTGATTTGCCGATTCGCTGTCCAACTGTTTAGACAGCTTTTCTACAAATGCTTCCAATTCGGACAAATGTAATTTTCCTACGTTCTTTGGTACCTGGGCCCAAGCGAAATAGCGTACTTCGTTGCGATATAGGTTCGGATAGGCACGGAAGTTGGCAACATACTTTCGTAATTCGAAACGTAGTTCCCAAGTTCTCAAAGAACTTCGCAATTCGCGCGGACAATGTTTTGTGAAATCAGCTGTAAAAATAACCGTATTCGGTACATTATCATGTCGCCGCAGGGGTCCCCACGCACTCTACATGGATTTATATCGAATGCACTTGTTAATAATTAGTGATTATTTAAAAAACGAACCGCGTGCCGTTATGGTGTAATAGACGGTTGGGAAATGTTGGGAGAATACGAGAGAAGCTTGTAAAACAATAGATGTAGCCGAGTGTTTTACAAGCTCGTATATTCTTTCACATTACCCGACTCATAATTTAACCAAAACGGCACAAGACGAGTTTTATTGATTCTTTTGTAATATAAGTGTGTGTAAGAACGCAAAATTTGATTGGTCGACGCTAAAAGCGTGCATTATTGCACGACAACGCATACGCGTCAGCCAATCGAATTGCACGTTATATCACACCTAATAGCGATTTTAAGCAAGCACTGTTTTACAACGGGGACACACGACCGGAAGTTACGGAAAATGTAGACTGAAAGTTGTAACTCTTTTACTTCAACGACAAAAAATATCATCTCTCGTAAGTCATGAACGACAGGAGAAGGACATAAAGACATTCAATCCAGACTTTCTTTCACTTCCAGTCGTGCGTCCCTGTGTAAGGTCGCTATTTTATATTAGGTATAAAGGATAAAGTAATTGATATCAACTAGATATCTCAACTAGATGTCAACTGACTCTCATTCAAGTTTCAGGACTAAATAATAATGATAAATTATTGTAAAATGGGAAATAGTGTAAAAGTTATTCTTAAAACATTTTAACCAATTTATATAAAAACATTTAAAAAGTTTTTATTTTTTATAAACTTGTCTAAAATCCTGTAATCAATTCTGAATATTTTTGGTGTTCTTTGCTCCCCACCTCTTCTCTCCGCGTACATGTATGTGTAAATTTACCAAACTTCTGGGCATTTCCAAAACAATGATTAACGATTTATTCGTTTATATTCCAGTGTCCACGTTTTGAATGTTTTTACATAGCTCTGTGGTCAACGTCTTACTTGGAGTACCGAAGTATCATACGCATCTGGAATCGATATTTTTATGCTTGTCATGCAAACATGTTTTTGGGTTTAGCAACATATGACTAGGTGCCGCACAGCCGAGCCAAATAGTATATAATTTTGCGTGAGCTAACAAATAAAACGTGCAGCTAATTCATGTTAAGTTACCAAAGAATTAGGTAAGAATGAGTGAGTGCTAACTGTATATACTATTAGACCCAACCAGAAACAGTTGTGAAAAATACAACTACAGGGCCTTCCGGCTGGGAATTAAACCCGCGACCTTTGGTTGTAGCTATACCAGCGATTTAACCGACTGAGCTACGGAGACCATTGCTGAAAGCTTGGTCACGAATTCAGTATATTGGTGGATGGTAACGCCGATATTTTTAAAGGGGGTTCATTATTGAATATATATAATATTGTGGTGTTTGCACTCTAATGTTGTAGAAGTACTGAAGAATTCCGTTAGGTTGTCCTTCCAAAAGTCATTGACTATGGGCGTGCAAGGGATGATAGGTTATTGCTTATTTTTACCTTTATGGAATTGCTTTTTGAAAACAGTATCTCAGTGATCTCAGGCGCATGAAAAACTTACGATGGAAAATCTAGTTGCTTCAGAATAATTCTTTGAGTAAAAGTCCTTAATAAATAAACCATCATTCCTTGCTTGCTCATAGTTTACACATTAGAAAGAACAACTTTAACTGAATTTATAGGTAAAACAATGAATTATTCTACGACTACGGTTCATTTTGGTTGAAGTTACTTGATTGTCATCTTCTAAGGTCTGTTTTCAACTTATAAATACAAAATTATAGTTAATTATTACAAAATTACCGTCAAGTTTTACAATATGTGCAATTTCGTCGCTGTGTCTTATACGACAATTGAAAATTCACACGATAAAGAAAAATAGAGAATACTTATTCTAAATGAAAAGCTGAGAATTATTTTTCAATGTTGGAATTCTTTAGAAGAGGTTTGCATATTTATTTTTAGCCTACACAGTTTTAAATTTAGAATATCGAGTACTTCCACAGGAAAAACTAGCCAACACTATAAGTAACGTCAGTTACGATTGAGGCCGCTTTCCACTTCAGCCGTATTGTAGCGAAACGTAGGCTACCGTATTCCATTGTTTCATGAACAGCAGAGTAAGACTGACTCTCACACAAAAGAAATCTCTACGGTACGATAGTGGAAAACGGGCTTTACTTAAAGATTCTACTGGTAGGTGGTCCACACAAATTTCTCTTTGAAATAAACCAATGGTGAAAATTTCAGTTTTTTACGAGTCAATGTAAATATGTCGAGTTACTGCATTTATGCGTTGAAATTTTGTCGACTACGGTGAGTAGTCGCTGTGTCTTACCGAGTACACGTAGTACGTCATGTAGGCGTGCAATTCAACAAGAACAATTTGCCTCTGTGTAATAAATGGTAACATAATTTAGAAGATAAAAATACTTCATAAATTCAAACGTTTTTCTCAAATTCAGGAAAAGTCTTTTATGAGCAGACATTTCACAAGTGAACGCCCCGAAATGTAGTTAACATCTGTCGGCCTACCAAAAATAGGTTGATGAATAAATAATTTTCCTTAGATAATAAGTATAAACTGGCTTCTCGACGTTGCTTTCGTTTTTTTATCGCGAAGTTATCAGATTTATATTAAAATAATTTAAATGACCGATGTTAAAACCGCTGGGATACCTTCTAATTTTATAATGCATGTTTACGAGCACCGTAAACGTTGCAATGAGCAAAATGAGGAAATTATCTGTGTTAAAAACACGCCAGAAAAACCCCTCTTTTCTGTAATTGTAAACAAGAAGTCCAGTTCTATTTTGGGGCAGAATTACAGCATCATACGTCATTCTTGAGGTACAACTTACTACAACGTTTTAGTACAACTATTGAGGCTATAGTTGTTCTAAAATTTAGTGAGTTATTCTAACTGATCACCAATATACGTAGGTATATAACTATATGAACCTTCTCGATCCTTTTTATACCAACTGCCATAAATAGAATGATCTCTATAAAGCATCTTTGATAATAATTAACATTTCACAACGTCATACCACGCGCACGTGTGAACAGCCAGACTGCCATTACCCCTGCAAGAAAACGCAATGTTCTAGATAGTACAAAAATATGAAAATATTTTATTCCCAAAGCCTTTTAAACTAAAACGTAATATTATTGTAAAATTTGAGAATATACTGAGAGATGGTTGTCTTTTATAAATATTAATGACTCAAATATTTGGCTGTAACTGCATAAGTAATATTTGCGAGACAAACTATATCACATCTTAAACAGCTGTTGTTTTTATGACACCTAAAACATTGTGCTGAAGCTTCCGTATAAAACTGTTGTGCTTTATTGATAGTTCATTTCTCATATAAACATTTTTTGTATTTTATGATAAAGTATACGAAAGCGTAGTATATTCATACATAGTGTAAGTTATAAAAAAAACAAATATGTCCCTGCAGTTTAACTAAATAAATATAAAATGAAGTTTGACTAAGCATTTCAACTACTGGATTATTTGATATTCAAGCCGTTTTGAATATCAACGAAAAGTTTATCAAGATTTCTTCGACTCATGTTAAGAAGTAATTTTGCAAAAGACTTGGCTCCATATAGGCTTTGCCAGGCCATAGCACAACTATAAGCGGCAGGTCATTGTATAGTCGCTTTAAGCACAGTTTTGGTATTATCAAGAAATAATTATGCTCTAAAATAATGGCTGACCTGTTTAAAGAGTACAACAGATGTTTGAAAAACTGAAGTAAATGTTCAGTCGTTTAAATAATCTATTTATTTTTAATTCCGACGGGTATAAATAAATAAGATTCATATGCATAGTATATACATGTATCTATTTTTAAATATTGCACAAGTGGGGTATATTTTCAGTTATTATATACATAATTGTCTTTTGAAAGTATCATACAATTACATAGCATTGCATATTTATGTTAGGAATTTATAATTTTCTGCATGAGTAATGTTTTAAAATTTACTTTGTCTTTCACTGTCAAAGTTCCTTCGACATCATTGATATTTTTACACATGTTTCAGTATTTTATGTATAAACAATATTTCATTGATAAATTTTGTGGTGTTTAGCGGCGAGCACTCCTTGGTTACGTTTTAATCTTTGTCCTTTCTAGAAAGTGCTGGGCTCATATCACGTCTGTCTATCACTGATTATCGAGACGCAACCAGGTCATCGTCAGTTCAACTGAGTCATGTGTACATATAACTATGTATATGTTTTAATATGCTCAGACTGAAATCAAGCTCATTTTTCTGTGCTCCATTCTCGGCGATAACTCTTCATTGTCTTCATATTCTTCGATAGTTGGCAAAAATCCACAACTACGTCGTGTTGTCTTTTTAATTTTCATGTCATCGCATTTTAATAATTCCACCCACCTATCGCGTTCTTCTTTCGAATTGGTTTCAAATATCAAATATGATGGTCCCTTTCCAACTCGTTCTTTCTTTGAAGAAAACATGAACGTTTTCTCGTCTAATGGTTTGACCTCACAGTCACTGAGAGCCAAATACGCAGCATTTTGTCCTCCCATGTTTCTCCTACTTTCTCGTGTAAACACAGCAAACGGGCTTGCTGTATTACGATATACACTGGCCGTGAGCTGTTGCCGACCGGCTCGATCGTCGCTGATAAGACACAGCGATCCAGTTTCTGCTTGTGGCATTTCTATTTCACTACTAATGAAACTGTTTGGCATCGTTCACTAAAGTTTTATATTTTTTCGTTGACGTATTTAAACTTGTACTCAAGACAAAATGTTTGCTGTTGAGTTGGGCAAGCCGTTTTATATCACATCTCCTAGTATGAAACAGGAAGACAAACAATTGTCAATGCAATTTAGAAATAACCAATGAAAACACCGCTTTCGGATTTAACCTTTCAAATACTTCTGCCCACTTCTGACGTCAGACTTTCTGATTTTTAACGTACAAGACAAGCTCGAGGCATTCAAGCACGTTCACTGATATTTTCATTTCAAAAAACTTGTTTATCAACATATATTTGAAAATAAAGTTGGCGTAGCAGACTGCTGCTCAAATTAGTTACGAATATATACGTTTTTTGTCAATGAAACCTATTAACTTCTGTTTACGTTGGATTGGGAATATGAGAAAAACATCCGGTATTGAACATTTTTTAATTGAATTGAATTTTGTGGTAAAATGATGCAGCCGACAAATACTTTATGACAATGTTCTAAAAGTATTCATAAGCATTTTTGGTTACTACAGTTAAACTGCAAAGGCAATCCATTACGAACAATGCAAAGTTTCCAAGCATGCGATAATAATAATAACATGACTAGTATAAACCAGAATTTATATATAGTATAGACATGACATTGATTCCCACGCAAGTGGAACGTCATTGCTTCCTTTAGTTGTAAGTCGTAAGATTTCAATGTTGAGTGGGTATAAATGTATTAAATAGGACTGAGTTAAAGTATATTTTATTAGACAATGCACTTGTGAAGATATCACTTCAGAATGTCCGGATTGATACAAAAATATAACAGCATTTTAGGATTGTCGACCGCAAAGGAAATATTAAAACAAATGAAAATAAACCGAACAAGGGCACATATTTTAGCACATATTTTTTGAGTTTTTTCAAATGCACTTACGTTCTTCGGGCATTGCGTGTCTTATTCACCTTGATTACGCCAGCCAAGCCTTTGTTGTGTTGCTATGGCGATTATTGCTAATAAAAATAAAATGTTAATAAGGTACGAGAAAAAGTTTTCTACAGCATTGTTATCTAAACAGAACAGTGTTGTTTAAACAGAACAGTGTAATTTTTTATTGCAAGCATGCGAACATCAAAAAATACTTAAAAAAACGGAGAACTACTGACAGACCTAGTTCACGAGGAAACATTTTAAACAAGACATTTCAAAAACGTTTATACGTAATTGCGCGAAAAAATGGTCTAGATCACATTACTAAACTCTATGGTAACTCTATATTTTAATTCGTGCAAATATGATGACCTTGCTCACAACTAAACTTACCAAGGCAAAGCGTAGTAAACAGCTATCCCACTGTGAATTGTGTTTCATTGTTATTGACAGGAGTGAGTCTTACTCTATATATAGTGGATTACCTATAGCCCAAATACGTAACAACAGCGTACGGTTAATATATCAGGCCCAGAAGGCCGAAACGGTTCGGTCTGT
>JAOBAZ010203868.1:0-10169 GCA_026546875.1 Pteroeides caledonicum
AATTCGCACGTAAAGAAATGACGTCAAGATTAGTAACCCTCGCCCCAGGCTTCGCCTGGGGCTCGGGAATTATAAAAGAATAAAGGGGACATTGCAGCGCAATTTTGACGGACAAATTGAAGACTGCTAATGGAGGTCAATTTAGCGACTCCCGCCTGCTATTCCTGGATGTAGAAGTTCACTGCTGTGGAATTGCCAAACGCGAGGCTGTTTTCTGTCTGTTTTGGCTGTTTTGACAACCTATATATTGACATTTCTTGAACATTGTTTAACCTTTTAACTTCTACAAATTTAGTATTTCGATGGTAAGTTCGAAAGCAGTGGCTTTTCAGTATTTCGCAAGAAAATACTTGTGTTTTCAAGCAACCCATAGCAACCGGTTTCAGACAATTTTTATGAGTGTTTTTCGCAGTATTTTTCATGGTTACGAAAGTAACTCATCGATTTATCCAATTGTAAGTATGAACTAGACTTGTGTTATTGTAAAATAGTATATTAAATTGGTTGGAAGAGCTCTAAAACTGTAAAGTGTACAACATTTCAATCGGCTAAATAAACCTGTCGGTTGTGTGTTTGCGCTGCAAGTTCTTGCAGCCCGTTTGAAAACTGATCATTTATATTATAAAATTGTAGCAGAAAACTGTAAAAAAAACACACCTATGTCCACAGAATACACTGCAAAAAATATGTGGGTCCACAAGCGATTTGTATTTATCTTTTTGCTGCCTTTTGGACTTCGACTATTGATTATTTCGCACAGATTTCGCGAACTTGGCATTTTTAGGTAAATAGGAATGATTTAGGCAATTGAAGCACGTATCCACATCCGGGAGTTACATCCGGGACTCACTAAATTGGCCTCCATTAGCACCCTTTAATTTGTTCCTTTTTTGTTCACTTTATTGTAGCTTGCCCCCTCTATTCATTTATAATCTCTATGATTATACCATAAAAATTATACCATTAAACGTAGCTAATTACACCATATATCACAATGACTTAAGGCATGTTATCTGTAGGTAAATAGCTACTCACTTGATAAAGGGCACTTTTTATCAATTAAAGAAAAAACTGAGTGAAGAACAAGACAAAATCTTACAAAATCACAAATTGCTCTACAGGGTGTAACAAAAAAAAGTAGCTATACACTTAGGTCATTTTAGTATGTTTAAAACTGCATTTACTAGCTAATCCTTGTTTTTATTTAAGGTGGCTTGTTGACAAAACACAAGTTAAACGCTTTGCGCAGAAAAACGCGCCACTAAAATTACATTTGAATTGATCGATAAGAAATAGAGATTTTGAACAAGATATCAAAGTTCAGATTGGGTTGGGGCGTTTCCCAACACGACATGTTTAAAGTTAATTTCGCGTGCGAAATTAACTAACATTATCCACATAATTTATGCAAATTGCCTACTATCCAAAAATGAATAATTAAGTGTAAATAAAAAGTAGCGCGTAAGCCAACATTTGCAGCCTGCGCGTTTGACTTCGCGTGAATCAAATGAAACGTTGACAGTTCGCTCAAAGTATTAAGTAGCTTTCAATTTTTAGTTGAAAATGTGTTTTTCGTGATCCACTTTTCTGCACAAGGCGTTTTAAATTTGAGTTCTGTTAACAAGCCACCTTAAGTGACAAAAAAATGCTTAATAATTAAAATTAGTGTTAAACACACCAGCGGAACCTAAACTATGCAGGAATATCAATATTCCCCGTCAACTTCGTTAAAATTCACTTCAACACACAAAATTCACCAATTTACCAAGAGTACACTTTTTTTGATACACACTGTATTTCGAAATTCACTGGCTTATCGAGTTTGCGGCTGGCTTCATTTCGATATTCGTTCCTATATGTAGTAAAATGCATAATAGCGTTGCTGGCTCTATTTCGATATTTAGCCGCATGTCGATGAGCGGTTGTCGAAATGTTTTTGGTGTTTTGCTCCCAAAAACATGTGAAAATGTCTTAAATAGAATTTCTAAAATAATTCAAACAAAACCAAAAGGTAAACAGTTCTTTTCATGCTTGAACATTTAAAAATATTTAAAAATTTGCTTCGAATCGTTTCCCGTTATTTCACGACTCACGAGGTGACATTTATGAAAAAGTTTTAAACTCTTTCATCTCATTACATATATAATAAAATAATTACTTCATGGTTGGTTCGTCTATACGATTTTTACTACCCACTCGTTGTGAAAGATCGCCAAGCTCGTGAATAAAAATCGTACTCATTCACCAACCATGAAGTAATAATCTGTACATACAAATACCGCTCTTACCCAACCAGGAAAATGGTACCCAAACCAGAGGTCGGACGACTCTATTGGACGCTTATTGCTTACACTGTGGTTTTAATATGAAATTTTTACCCATCTTATATTCACCTCGCAAAGAATACTGTGACCTGATATTTACCAGCCAAAAGTTGAAACTGCGGAAAGTTATTTTAGCGTTGAAGATACCGCGTGTTAGTGAGGCTGTATTACAACGAGATTAAACTGTTCGGCACATGAACTTGACTATTGATTAACGTTTGGAGACGTACGCTTCAAAAATGAAAGGCATGTAGCCCTTTTCAAAACAGAATCAACTAGTTTGCAAATATTGTAACCTCTGATTTGTATAACAAAGAAGTTCACATTTTTTGAAAAAATATTGAGGAAACAAAACCCGTAAAAATTTATCAAAAAGTTTCAACAGAAATCGGACATTACAGTATCGTAAACTATTCGGCGTGACGGGTCCAGCTAAGTACTTAAATTGTGCAATAATATTGATGCATCAGTCGCAACGTTTTACTCGACTCCCTTGGAAGAACTATCGTATGTCTGGCAATCCGGGTAACTTAAACAACTTATTTAATGTGTTAGAATTTTAACATAACACTCTAAATGTTACCGATAAAATCACATGGCACTCCGAAAGTTTCCGCCTCAACCCTTGAAATTGTTCGTTAAACGCCTATATCTCTTGAATGCTATGTCTGATATTATACTACCACAACGTGTGAACGTAGTTTATTCAAAATACGCAAGGCAGACTTGAAAATAAATCATCTATCTTAGTTTGATGCAGAGCAAGAAATTTGTTAACCAAACGATTTATGGCGTTGCGGCAGTAAACGCCAATTATTTTGGCCTGAATTATCAAAAACTTGCTATATCGCTGCGCGCAGCACAAGCCCAAAGACAAGACAACAGGTACTTGTAATTGAACGATAGGCCGCAATCCACCACAGTGAAAATCTAAATCTGACAAACTTGTAATGCTCTATGGCAAATCTTACTTTGACTCACATCATAAATTCTCATAATTTCATGGGGAAATTGGCGATTATTTTGAAAAGCTCGTCATTAGACACGAATACTTGATGGTATTCTGCCGGTAATTAAGAATAAAAGAACAGTGTTGAAATGCGATTGAACCCACAACGGTTTTTCACATGCCGACACCCGTACCGCAGGTTGTATACCAATAAAGTTACTGGCAACAACGGCTTAACCGTCCCAATAATTTATTAGATAAAACGACATCCATCAAAGCATAACTTATTTTCATTAAAACTTCATTGTACTAGAAGCCAAATTTACATTTTCTATTTGAACTTATGTGATAAAAAGCGCCGCAAAACGTTTATTGCAATATCTCAACCACGGCGGAGCGACATTAATTGGGGGGGGGCTATTTATATATTCATGTTCACATACCGTAAAAACAAAAGAAAATTTTTCACTTTCAAGAGAAATTAGTAATGTAGAACATGAATATATGAATATATGAATATATGAATATATGAATACGCCTCCACCCCAATTAACATCGCTCCGCCGTGCATGTATTTACTGTAGGATACGTTTATATGCTATAAAACTTAGGGTTAGGATCGGAGTTTGGATCAGGTATATTTCACAAGATCTTATTGTTGAATATTTCAGATAAGTCTGTTAATTTAGGATTTGCATGCAACCGGTTATTCTTTTATGAATGCCGTTGTACCAAATAAATAATTGAAATTGTTAAGACGCTGTATCAAAACTTTATAGTGGTATACAACGTGCAAATACGATGTATTCGTACCACTAACCGCTGAGAAAATATTGCTACCCAGCCACGCTCTTTCAAGATCTTCTGCACAGTAACACTGTAAATAACATATAGTTACGCATGTAAATCAGAACAGCTCACAAACCTTGCAATCATCAACTAAAATACTTGGTCTCAATTTTCGAGGACTAGATGCTTGGTATTCCACTGTATTGTCGCCTTTTAACTTGATTGAATAGGCTTTGCTGCCGTTTAAGTCTTCCCATCCTAATGAATTACGACAGTGATAAGTGATGGTTTGCCATCCGGATTGACTGAGCATTTTAAGAAAACGCAATTGGCTATTGTCCACGTCATAGCGAATCTAGATATAAACCACATATTAAATAATCAAACACTTCAAACAGATTGAATTACCTTTAAGATATATGCAAGAGCAAAAGAACTTTTACCTGACTTTTTTTCTCGACGTCGTTTCTAAGCCAATACATTTTATGAGATTGTTCCACTTCACTAAGCCATTGCTTCCTTGGAATCTGCAATGAATAATGAAACCTTTACCATAAAATAATTGTTAATCAGCCTGTCCAATAGAGTTTAAAAGCCACTTAATGAACTATTTTTTGGTATCCAATTTTGGTATTAAATTATCCAGTTTTTGGCACTATATCTGCAAAACGCGCACAATAGTTATTGTCATGTTAATTGTAGAAATTCGTTATTAGCATAATTTTGCTCGTAAATAATGCCGTTCAAACATTTTGATTCGTTACTTATCTAGTCATCTACAAGCTATGCAAGCAAGAGCTTTTTTCTAGATCTTTTTCCGAAGACTTTAGAAAGTCGTTTTTCCATTTATCAACTAGTAAAATTATACTAACATAATTCTTTACCTCAGCCTCGGTGATTATCGGTAAATATTCACCTTGACATCGTCACGGTAAATGTTTGCCGATAATGACCACGACTTCGGTACATAATTGTTGCTCACGTGTTACATAAAATTTTTAATCCTTTTCCTAACCATATATACTGTGTTGGAGCCAGATTATTTTTGTGTACTGTTGGATCAGTTTTAAAAACTCATTTCTGCGGTTAGGCTATGCATATCAGAGAAACGACCACTCGTATGGCATACGCTACTTGAAATTAAAATCTACACATAGCTGCTCTATAAAACACATTTAAATTGAATATTTTAAACTATATAAAGAACATTTGCTAAATTTTGATTATTTGCAAATGGTTATTTTTATAGCCTTAACATTTTACGAATACTTGCATTTGGATCTTTTGGGGCAAAACATGTTGCGTTTTTTGTAAAATCACAATAAACAAGAACAGCATCTTCGACGGCGCCACCGTTAGGATCGATCCAGTATTGCCCTAGTGAAAAATATTATGGTGAGTGAACTTCCGTACAACAATATTTGAAACTCGATATTCGAACAAATATCAGAAAAATCAACCGAATAGGACAACAAACCGTTGTTTCCTAAATGCATCGACAACGCGAAACATTTCGAATTTATTTCTATTAATTAACAGACTCAGTGACATAAATCCTATAGTATTGTTTTTTTCCTGAAAGTGCTAAAAACAAATATGCAATGCAATTTTTTTTATCTTATGTTTATTTCATGTTTATTTTCTAGTGTGTAAACCTTACTTGTTCAACAAAAATAACCACTTTTTTAAGACAGACATGTTACGGCAACTTATGCTGACTGCAATAATCACGTGATACCAATTCATGACAACATTTCAAACGGACATACATACACGCCATGGTTATTAACTGTCACATGTACAACCATCACTTTATATAACAATGTTTAAAAGCAAAGAACAGTCGAAACAAGTGTCTAGTCTTCCTCGGCTGAATCTAATATAAAAGCTCTTTTTTTCTTCGCCGGAGGAGACCTACTGTTACCAGTGTGATTTGACACTGGAACGGTCGAGAAATGCCGAAGGCCATTAAAAAGTGTCATTTGATACCAAGGTCCAAACAACGGTAGTGGAGCAGGCTGCTGATTATTGGATTTATAACAGACAAACAATTTCCTTCAAGGATTTGTTTTTGTTGTTGTACAAAAGGAGTAATAACTGACTACTACTAAATTACTGACTACCAAATACTAAAAAGTACGACTAAATTTAAGTAAGGTATTTAAAAACAAAAATGTTTTGCTACTTTTTATTTTGCTAGCATCCTGGCTGCCGTACTAAAGGGCTTAAATTTGATTGGCTGGAAAAAAATCCGATTAATGCTTCAAAATGCGCATCATTAATGCTCAAAATGGTGCTATTTGGGAACTACTGGCAGTACTTTTAAACACTCAGTTTGCTAGAAATCTTATTGGTTTTAAAATGATTGTAAATAAACAGTTAACAACATTTAACAAGCCACGTATGGAAACAAATATTTCAAATTACCTTATAACGGCGTTCAATCACTTACTACCAAACACTTGATTATATCATTAATTATAAAGTCATTTGTAATCAGTGACAAATACTGGTGGTTCATCGGCTAAGGGCAGTGCGATTTGGGTATTAGCCCCATCATTTGTGAGCGGTAATTGTACTCTTGCCCGGTAAAGATTTTTCTAGTATTTACAACTAGCCAATAACCATCCAGGATACAAAACATTATTGCTTTTTCTTTTTTGATATACCAAGTTAACATTTTAATTTAAGTTTAATATTTACTAAGCATTCTCGTAACAAAATTTACTACATTGATTTTCAACAAATTGTGCTTTTGTGGCTTTTTGATTACAGAAAATATATAATTAATAAGAAGAACGAATTTAGTCGTGCAATTATTTTCCTAATCATACTTATGCATCCGCCCGCTACGCGGTAGGTTGATTTTGTAACTACTCTTATGATTTAGGCATTAATTGCACTCCTATTAGTTCTATTACTAATATCAAGGTTGGTTTTCATTACTCGGCGACAGTCGCCGATTTTTATTCCACACTTGCTGGCGAACATCGCAGATGGCGATGTTCAATGTGGCAGTTGGTCGGCGATCCCCAGCTGCAGGGGAGTTTTAAAACAGTCTCGGTCGATTTGTTTAAATGCGTGTATTAAGGAACTATGGCCGAAGTAAGTTCTACGACAGTTTGCAACTGTTGCAGACAACTCCCCAGCACGGTTTCTATTTGTTTACCGCCGCGGAGCGTCTGCGACTATGGCCGATTTTCGCAACAAAACAATTTTTTGTTTTACTACGATGGTCTACGACAGTCGCAGAAAAATTAGGATAGTCAGTTTTCATTTGTGGAAGGCCCCCTAGCATGTAGCCGACTGGCATCACAACAACCGCCGAGTAATTAAACTGCCAAATAGGATTTAAGAACATTAGAAAACAAATAAGAACTCTTGCATAAATAAAGGTTTTGAAATTTCTCACCACTGTAAACGTAAAAGTCAGTGTATATTTTCCTGATTTAAAATCTTAAACAGTGCCAACAGCAACACCACGCCAAAGATTAAGGAACCTTTACAGATTAAAATTGTTAATTTAGCCATTATACTTTGACATATTATATACCAACATTTGCACATATTCTATTAGATTAATCACACAACCTTTCTAATTACATATTGGCCTATAATTTTCTTTGAATTGAAGATGGCAGAAGCTATGCCAAAACATATCTGTTTTTAAAAAAGCTCGTGGATTCTATTGAACTTATGCAGACACAAAACAAAGCAGTAAACCTTATTTATTAGTTTAATTCACTTTGCATGATAATGAATTTTACCATTCTAAACATTGTTTTTGCTTTTTAATATTTATACCTTCGGTTGTTTTTCAAACATGTTTGGTTTTGGTATATTTTTTGTTTTGTGTTATTAAATATTATCTTTTGGCTAGCCGTCGTTCTTAAAACTAAAAAAATACCCTACCACTTCTGGATCGAGGATGACTGCGGTGAATATTCAGACAGGATAAACCAGGGTATTCCTTACTTCCATCAGGATTTTTGAACAAGCTTGTTAGATCAAATAATCCAGACAGCTCATGTACGGGATAGTTCTTAAAAAAAGTTTGATTTATCTCGTTACAAAAATAGCAATGATTGCATACTATCTGTCCACTTTAAAACCACAGAATAAAGAACTAAACAGAGGACCCGCTCAGCTACAACGTGTCCACGAATTTTCCTGCGAAATATGCATTTCACTGACTAGAAGCAGCCAGTTTGGCCACACGAAACAGTTTATCGGCAAAGCCAGATTCGTAATCCGATCTGCGTGAGGACAAAAACTTTAAATTAAGGTTTCCATTCAAGTGAATCTTCTCGTTATTTCTCTATTCTGTGTTCAAACGATGATTTACATACAGAAACTAACGTGACATTGATGCTGTAAAACTTCCAATCCACGAAATCGATCGAGTATATTGTTTCTGGTTAGATTAAATTGTCGATTTTGAACCAGACCACATTCCATCAACGTAATTCAGATGGAAAAGTGTTCAATAGCACATATCATGTATGTACGTAGCAGAGCAATACAAAATTGAAGTCAGTTATACTCATCTTAAACCGATTTGTCGCTACATGGAGTTTCACGTCCCGTTAACTGATGTTTATCAGTCAACTGGTTTATACCGTTCATTGTCGACACAACTCGTTGGAAGTTTGGTGGCGTAGGCATCCGCGTGCTTTGCGCTTTACCTGTGCTAATGACGGGAGTGAGAAAGAGTGCGAAGAATGACTGCTACCACATTCTTATTGCGTTATGCCAACCACAAGAAATCGTTTAACTAGGACCATCATGCTGGAGATACCGAGCTTTCAAAACAAATGTTCAATCTGAAAAGAAGCGCGAAATCGTTTTCGATCAAAGGGTCTGCCGTGAGCTAATACGTTTAAAGTGGCTAATAGCAGTTTCCTGAATTTTAGCAGTGGGAATTTGAACAGAAAAATTAAAAAACAAAATGCTAAAACAATATTCAATACAATGCTAAAACAATATTCAAAGTAGTATGATGTGTTTTGTACTTGGGTAACATGAATAAGGATTAAGGCGCTCTGCGAGGGATCGAAACCTTCTGGGAAAAGCGGAAAATTGCTTAACCGCAGCTGGGAATCGCACCCTCGACCTTCGGACTGGTAAGCCGAAGGTCGTGGATTCCATTCACAGCTGCGGTTAAGCAAGTTTTCGCTTTTCCTAGTATGGTTTCCATTACTCGGGGAGAACATTAATCCTTCATAATATTCAAAATGTTAACAAACATTGTACAAATACAAAACAATTCACAAACGGTATTTATCACTTGTTACCATACCAGCGATGACGGTCCAAAATGGCCGCGAATTGGCCTTTGAGCTTATTTATTTGACAAACAAGTTCGGTAACCCCTAATATTTTTTCAAAATATTTTATATTTATAGTCAATACAGCAATTTTTAAAAATTCCACGAGACGGATTTTATTCAATCCTACAAAATGGTATTATAAAAAACAGTTTCGTAGAATGTTTTAAAGATTGCTTTATTGAAAGCAAATTATTTATAAAGTATTTTGATTAAAAAAAATTGGGGATCACTGAAATCCTTTGTCAAATAAATACGCTTAAAGGGCAATTCGCGGCCACTGGTGCTATGGTGACACTTGTTTTGTAACACGCCAATTGTTTTGTATTTTTACGATGTTTGTTAACAGTGTGGATATTACTTTAAGATTCTATTGAAACGTTCAGTGGCAATTTTTCTGTTCAAAAATGCTAAAATGTCAGGAAACTGCTAGTAGCCAGCTTAAAGCTGGTGGAAAACGTGTGTGGATGAAAGTTGTGTATTCTGCACTGTGAAAGGTCAAAAACTCAAAAAAAAACGATCAGAAATTTTTTGCAAATGCGGGACAAATGAATGTTTTCTCCGAGAAATTTCAAACGCCAACGACGGAAGCAAATGCCTAGGCCATTAAACAACCAACGGGTTAATTGAGTCTACAATGAACGGTCTAATCCAGTTGCCTGATCATGCATGAAGAGTATAAGTTGCGAATAGAAAAACACGAAACCAATACCAATCTATAAAATCTATTTAAAATGTTTCTGACTTTCCTCCGTCGTAAGCTAAAAATACATAGATCGG
>JAOBAZ010203979.1:0-10158 GCA_026546875.1 Pteroeides caledonicum
TACCACAACTTTTGACATGATGGGCACAACAACTTTGAGCTCCACAAAGTTTGCATTTAGAGGTGCACGTTTTTTTTGTTGTATGGCCTGTATTACAACGCCTGGAGCAATTATATTTTTTTTTAGCCCTAGCAGAACCAGTCTCTTCCAAGTATTGAACTCTACACTTTTTTAAAAAATCTATTCAATTGCAGAAACACCCTGGTGGTTGCCAGATCTTAAAAAAATTCTTAGACATGGTATCGTTATATTTTTCCATGCCTTGCTGTGAAAAATGCTCAAGGTTTGTATAAAAACAAAAAAACTCTGGTACATGTGCGTAAAGTGCATGCATATATGGTGTGACATCTTGAATTTGATATACAACAAGGAATGTCTCCACCCATAAAGTAATTTTCTTCTGGAAAATTTCTACCCCTTCAGATTTAAAATCATGTTTTAAGTCCAGCACAATGGTCCAAAAATCACACTAAATTTTCTGAATGTTGTCTTTTCTTGAATCTGGCAACACAGTAGAAATATTTATATTTTGAAATAATTTAACCTTCTCTGGCCCAGTTAAGTCTCTATACTCAAGTTGTTTGCTTTCTTTTCCAACGTGCGAATGAAATAAAATCCCCAAAGCACGTACTTCTCATATCGAGCCATATGTTATATTTGTTTCTGTCAAAGCCATCTTAATTTTTTCTTCTCGATCGAATCGTTATATTTAAGTTCTCTTACAAGAAAAGCAATTAAGTTATCTGCAATTCTCAAAAAAAGGTGAAGAGTGTCAACCATTACATGGCTAAGAGGGATGAACATAAAAAGAGGTTTAGCCTTGCAGTTAAATTTCTTTGACTTGGCAAAGTTGACAACTTCGTCTAAAGAGCGTGCTCCATTTTCCGGATCTAAAAGTGACCAACACTTTTTGGTATTGTATCTGTCTAAACGAGGACATTCGCACCATATACATGCATAATCAGCATTGGCAACCCCAATTCCCGTTACACAAGCCAAAAACTTCCAATCGCCACCAAGGAAAAACTCAAACTAGTATCTTTCATTGTCAACATAGATATCATTTAGATCTTTTAGTTCTGTGATTAAATCAGAAAGACTTTCACCCATTGTCTTATATCTCTCCCTTGCCTTGATCACAGCTAAAATATAATTTTTCTTTTCACTTATGGCTTTAACTTTTTCATTTAAAATTGTAAATGTTATATTAACAATATTGATTCTCTTCCCAATATTAGTTCCATCCCCACTCATATTAATTTTTAGTATTTCCTCTCTTTAAATGACGCCACTGGCCTTCAGTCTTTTAATATGCTCCACAATACATTCCTTAAAACTAATTTGAACCCTATCCATTTTTCTAGGAGTTCCCTTAATTTTCCATTTTTGATTCAAAGTTTTCATGTGTTTAATGATTTTATTTAAACAAAGTGGATCACCTGACTTCATAGCAATTTCATGCCATGCCTGATTTGAAATGTTAAATTTATATTTAAGGTAAAGCCACATATTCATGTTGTCAACCTCATTTTGGGAAACGTGTTTGTCATTAACATCAGGCACAATAACGTTGTCTTCCATGAATGTAAAACATTCTACCAACCCAGTGTCATAGTTGTACAGTTCAATTCTTGACGGTACAAAATTGTAGTGACCAAGAAATGATAGTTGTTTGACACTGTTCTTTCAGTTGCTTACGTGTACGTGTTTGATGCTGCCTAGAATATTCACCAAATGTCTTATTTTTATCTGGTCCCCTACACTTTTTGTTCCTACTTGCTTTTGCCACCTTTCTCACAAGTTGTTTAAATTTCTGATTGTACTTTAGTTTGTTATTTTGAATTAAACTTGTTGCACTACTAAGCTCTTTTTCCAAACATATACGCTTGTTGGACTCTTCTTCCAGCAACTGTTTCAACTTCCTTTTCTCTCCTTTCAGCTCTTTGTTTTCATTCTCAATATTTACAATTTTTACCTCATTGTAGAATATGGTAAATCTATATTGTGGTCCTACCTCCCATACATTCATCAATCTTTTGACTGAGCTCCCCCAAGGTTTTTTTGTACGTTTCATAACAGAGTTAATTGAGTATAGTTTCTTTTTAAAAACATTTACTATACGACCACCAAGAATAACACCACGTATACCTGAGCTGACAAGCACGGTTTTAAGAACACACGTTAACCAGGATTCATAACTTTGTCCTTTTTGGCGTTTTCGTTCACTCGAAAGTGTATAAATCAATAAACGATAAATAAAAATAAAAATAACCATAAGGGTAAGTATTACATTTAATAAAGATTTGAATATGATTACGCCAAGAAACCATTTACTGATTTACTACAGTACATTTAAGGCTGGTTTTCATGTCGCAATTCATCGTAATTCATCGGCGATTATCGGAAAAAAAGCTTCCCGATGAATTAGGAGTAATTACGACAAATGAAAACCAGACATAGGGAAACATCCCCGATAATCGCCAATTGGATAACACTTGCTTTCATATATCGCAATTCATCGCAATTTAACGGTGACGTTAGCGCGAATATTGTTTTTCTAACATGGCGGGTTTACACGAGAGGTTATTGCTGCAAAAAAAAGTTGGGCTCATCGTTGCCCTTTTGCTAAAAAAACGAAGATTAATTCGGAGCAAAAAATAAAAAAAAGGTTCTAAGTAAGAAAATTTTATGAAGAAAGAGAACGACTTGGACAGTTTCATACCCTGGTCTACGAACTCAATCTTTTCGATAGGGAATATTTTTTCAGGTAAATATTTAAAAAAAGTAAAGCTTTATTATCTTTCTGAACAGACTGAGATGAATTTCTTACAGTTATTTAGTGTTGTTTCCTTTTTTCAAGATTTCTTCGAATGAGTCCAGAACGCTTTGAGCATCTAGTGCGACTTGCAGGATCTCATATTGTAAAAAAACACTGTGGAAGTCGACAAACCATCACACCGGCTAAACGACTGACAATTACATTAAGATATTTGGCATCTGGCGATTCCCAGCAATCTCAGTCGTTTAACTTTCGGGTTGGGGAACAACAGTTTGCAATATAATTTGAGAAACATGCACAGGCATATGGTCAGCATTACAGAAAGTTTCCCTCAAACCTCTTAAAACGGAAGAAGATTGGAAGAATATTGCAAAGCAATTCTTCACTGAATGGAATTTTCCCAATCGCCTGGGAGCTTTAGACGGAAAGCACGTTGCTTTCGAATGCCCAGGTCATAGTGGATCTGAATACTTTAACTAAAGGATTTTTCAGCATTGTTTTAATGGCAATGTGTGATTCAAATTATTGCTTCACTCTTGTTGTGGGTAATTATGGGCGGGAAAATGATGCCCATATTTTTAATAATTCTGAGATTGGAAAAGCCTTTCTCGCAAATGAAATAAATGTCCCCTTTCCAACTAAAGTAAACAACTATTTTCTTTCATATGTTATTGTGTCAGACGAAATTTTTGCTCCGTGAAAACTTGGCTAATGAAGCCATATCCTGGAAAAGCTCTTGACCAACAACAAGCTCTTTTTAATTACCGACTTAGTCGGTGCCGAAGAACAATTAAAAACTCGTTTGGAATATTAGCAGTAAGTTGGGGTATTTTCAGGAGGCCTATAAAGGCAGCGCCAAAAACAGTTGATGCTATAAATAAAGCATGTTTATGTCTATACAACTATTTCCGACTCACAGATAATGCATAATACACCCCAACTGGTTTTGTTGATTTTGAAGATAGACTTGTAAACATAATTCCGGGAGAGTAGAGGGGTGTCGTTCCAGATAAGGATGGTACATTCAGAGCTACATGTGCAGGGCGATCTCAAGGTCTTCAAATGACGCAAAAAACATTCGTGATACGTTTAAATCTTATTTTAATAGCAAAAATGGCTCTCTATCATGGCAAGAGTCACATGTAAATAGCTGCCAAATTAAAATACTACTAATAAAAGTTTCTTTAACAGATTTTCCAACTTATTTATTATAATATTTTATTGGTCAATACTGTCATAAACAAAATTGGCTAAAGAACAAAAGTTGTGAACAAGAAAAATTAATGTAACAGTTTAACCATATACCAAAATGTTTACAGATCATGCATCCATGTTGGTCATTGAAGTGGTAAATGGGGTGCTTAATTGTGGCCAGAACATCCCATTACTTTGGATGGTTTGCATTTGAACTGGTTGTTGCCGTACTAGATGCATGGTATTTTGCATGGGAGAAATGCTGTTGCTAAATTGAAGATCCAAAAATATTTTCTCAATTGAATTGCGGACGACTGCCTTATTCATGTCATCTAATTTTCTCATTCGACTAGCAAGACTCATGCAGTACATGGTATCGTCATCCATTCCATTTTCATGCCTTTTTGAAGACTTTTCTTGTTGTCTGATGCTTTCATTTAGACTTGATATCGATTTTTCCAGGTGTTCGACAGTTTTCTCCAACTTTCGTTTGCGACTGGCGGTTTTTCTTTCTTTTTTTTTCTTTCTTAACTGGAAATATCCTTATTAATAACAGGCTCACTTGATTGTTTGCTGATAAAATTGGAAACCACACACTGCTCCTATCGCTTTTCCCGCCTGTATCTGTTCCATAGTGCGATTCTTCATCTGAAGAAGCAAATTCAGAACTAGAAGTGATGCTGTTATTATTAGTAAAATTACCAGAGCTTTGTCGGTTTATTACAAATGGTTTTAGCAATACAAGATTCTCGTACTCAAGATCTACAACAACATCGCTGGCACCAGATCCAGATTTTCCTTTCTTTTTACTCAAATATCGACTGAAAATTAGTCCTGATCGTTTCGTACCTTCGTGTTACTTTATCCACAGTTTCGCCAAGTCTTTCTGCAATAGTTTTCCAACAATTGGCCTTGTTGTTTCTATCCTTAAAATCCTTAGACTTACGATATATCGTAGGATATTCCTGGATTAGTTCCATAAATAAAGCATCACTATCTCTTATTTGTTTTACGCCAATTTCAATTTCTACACTGTCAAGATTTGCCGCCATTTTGAACGATGGTTTTTTCGCAGACTGGGCTCTAATCACTTGTCGTGTGTCATCCTATTTTATCCCATTTCATGCTATTTAATCGGTTTTGGGTTTTCATTTCTTACGACATCGGCGATGGTCGGCGACAATCGGTTGAAAACAAATTTTTTTGATTTGAAAAGCAGTCGGCGATTATTGGGAATGTTTCCCGATGTCTGGTTTTCATTTGTCGTAATTCATCCTAATTCATCGGGAAGCTTTTTCTTGATAATCGCCGATGAATTACGATGAATTGCGACATATGAACACCAGCCTTTATTAACACCAACCAGTATTTACGAATTATAGTTTCTACTTGTTTATATCGCGAGTAAACGAGGGAACTCCATCACCAACGGCCGTGACCGACTGAATATATAATGAGGAAAACAATACCAAAATCGTCAGAAAGATTGCCAAACGATTAAGATGCAAACCCATTATTCCGACCTTAATTCACTATAAATATACATGAATTTGGTACCAAAATGACCGCCAAAACATGTATTGTCCAAATATGGAAGTACCTAGGCGTATCACTCGACTCATTTGCGCTCGTCCAGGTTTTCTGGTTACTTCTGCTTTTTTCAGGTCATTTTGGGTCAATGGTCGTGCTAAGATTGAAATTTCAACCCCCAAATGCCCAGTTAAAAATTCTATAAATCTCGATCAAAACAACCAAGTAAGATACATTTTGCACTCAATTTCCATATTTCGCAGGTACCTTTGACACATATTTAGTAAACGAAACACACGAACGTAAAAACTACACATTTTCGGCAAATATAGCGCACAGCTGGGCGCACTCTTAGCCTGTAACATGATAAGACTTTTGTTAACGAAGAGTTTGATATGCATATCAAACTTTTGTAATACAATCATGAAGATTTGAGTCAACTTGTGTCCAGTACCCCACGGACAGTGAATGACGCATTTTTAATTATGCATGGCATTGAATATCTGTTCTCAAGATGGCGCAAAGACCTAAGCGAACTTTGCCGATACGTTTTGCCGAGGAGTATAGTACTCCTTCGTCCAAACACTCTAGAAAACCTACACAAGTCAATAGTCTGTATGAGATTAAAGTAAAGGAAATGGATCAGGAGAGAAACTTGGTGCGCATTCACCTTACGGCGAAAACACGAAATTATGACACGAAAGACACGAAATTATGCGAGTGCCGTCGGAGGAGTCATTGGATGAACGCTCGGAGTTATTTACGAACTTACTTTACCGGGAAATAAAGCGCAAGTTGTTTTCGTTTAGGCGAGAAGACCCGATTGTTCGGCTTGAGGTTGATGTGTCGCAAGATGTATTTGCTAAAGTACTTGGCGGCTTAGTAACATGTGTTATGGAGAGAGGTAGATCCGTTTACAACGTGCGTTCGAACAGACTTCTCGACAGTGTTCTGGGCTTGCGGTGGGATGAACGTGTATTTAATATAAACGGAGACTTTGCTTATGTCATTGAACAAACTGTAAAGTTTCGCTTAGCAAGAAAGCCTGTGTTGTCGAATACAAGGTTGTGGGAAATGGCAAATATGTCAAATGAAAGATTTTGTGGCTGTTGCGAAGTGGTATTTACGTTTGTAAGAGGTGAAGGAAACAAATATCAATATGAACAAAGACATAATCGTATGCAATTTTAGGATGTATAACATTTGTTATTTAATAAACTATAAAACTATCTATGTTAACTTTACACTCACAGTATTAGTGCATGTGCATAACATGTGATATAATTTTACATACTGTAATAATTCAATAGTACTTTATATTGTTTTCATGTGGATTGTTTTTATTTAATTTCAAATGTATATCTTAAAATAGATCAGTATGTACTGTGAGACCAAAATATTTCCATTTATATTATAGATGCTATGAAAATTGAAACCTAGATGCTAAACATATTTCCAAAATTTATAAATGTGCATGTGCAGTGATTTTAATCATAGAAGCATATTGTGGAGGGTTCAATATTGTAGATTAACTTTTGTAATAAAGTTTAAAACCTGGTTTACACAATGAAATAAGCATAGCACATGTAAAATAACCGTGAAATACTATAAGCACAAGGAAAGAAAATGTTTATTTTTATGCTTGTGCTTATGCTTATTTCATCATGTTATTCAGGGTTAAGATTTGCCTATTACAGCATTACCCTCAGCCTCTACTACAGTACTTAAATTATATGTGCCACCTTTGTACCATGACTTCTGCTTTACCGCATTCAACAGTGCAAGTCTTAATTGTGTGACCATTGCATTTACAATTAAAACAGGTATAGCTTCTTTTCACTCTTGCACAACCAGCTGCCTCTCGGAACTGAACTTGATTTTTTTTTAGCAACAGTTTTTGATAGCAGAAACGCCTCTATGATTGGTAGATCAAAAGAAATCTTTGATGTTATGTCATTATATTTTTCCATACCCTGTTGAGTAAAATATTCAATGTTCCCATACAATGAAAGAAACTCAGGGACGTGTGATTAACAGACACCGCCTTATCTTTATTGCTGCCACCAACAAAATCATAAGCAATGTGAACACAACAAAATCACTAACAACGTGAACATTTCGAACAATTCAGTAACAGCACTGCCTACTCAAAACTATGCGCTATGTTCACTGCGTCGCGTACATGATATCATGATGATATCGATGTAAGTATAAATGTTATCATATACCACCTGAGCCACGCAACGTGAAACAGCTCTGGATCAAATTGCCGTTTCATCACCACCATCTGCTGACAACGCGCACAACAAAACACAACGACACAATGCCTCAAACCAAACATTTTTTCTTTTGATTTCCAATTCTGCACATGATAAAAGTAACACATTTTTAACATATTTTGTTTGATGTAATTAGTACTACTTGGTTATTATTACTATAATTAAATTGACTATTAAAATCTGACTGTTTCAATTTCAATTTCTGTGGCAATAATTTGCCACAAATGAATTTAGTCAGTTAATAATAAGGTTAATAATACTGTCATGCGATGTGACTAGTGTATACAGTTTACGCTCAGCCTGGGTAGGCCTATAGTAAATCTCCAATTTCAAACATTCATAACAACATATTGTACTAGTAATACATTTTTGCAGCAATCCCTCGCCCCTTCTCAATTGCATATTATAGCCATTGATATTATTTTGCGGTCTTGTTTTTAAATATCCGCAAAAACTAAAAAGAGTCGTAAGCGTCAATCACATAATAAATAATTCTGTGCATTCTCTGCCTCAATGGTGCCTAAAAAACACAAACAAAGATCCGAATAACGCGAATTAGTATTGTTATTCGGACTTTCGTTTGTCCGAATAACAATATGAACAAATGTAAACTGTTATTGCGGTCAAGCATACCTGCTTCTTCCATGGCAATGAAGGTATAGTAAAATATACTGCAAACGTACCAAAATACATCACGCCACAGACGTTCAATCCTTTGATTTTGGGTCGAACTCCCAACTAGAACTGATCCCCGCCCCTCGCTGCGGTTATGAATCATGTGTTGCCATATTAATATGTTCTCGCCACCGTGGTTTGTTCTGATTCTGGATAGCCAAAAATAATTCTCAGTTGCTTCAAGGAATAAAGCTTCAACAGTTTCCTTATTATTTGTAGAGCATTTTAAGAAACATATCAAACGAGAATATCCTGACGCACAACCATGAACAACAAATCCCCAGGTAATAAGGCTGTGATAGCCATCAGCATGCCATAGACTATTTAGTCCAGGTACTGAATATGTTCTTCTACTAGTCACTGTGGCCCACCTTAGATGGGAATTGTTTGGATCAACTCTTCTTAGTGCAGAATGAATACGGTCTCTTTCCACTACCAAGCCATCTGAGCAAATACGGCCATAAACCATCGAAAATCCAACATGGTAACTATGTGTGGATACAAATGATGGAACTATGTTATCAAGCTCTTCATCAGATATTGTGGAATAACTTGTTGCTTCCCTTATCCCGAGTTCTGCCACACGCCGCAACAACGTTGTACGGGAAACAAGGAGATGAGACGATATGTCTGTCCACGTATACCCCACTGTCCTAACATTTAACAAAACATCCTCGGATACATCATACCTTGGTCTTCCTGGTACTTGCGAATCTGCATGTGGCACAGCGAGTGCATATACTGGGTACAGTTTGGCATAGTTCCGGACATAAGTTCGTGTAACTTTCGACACCAGCTACTATGAATAATTTGGAGATCTCTAGCAATCTGATTGATTGTATCTCTGGTAGTGTTGAGAACAGGGATCATCTGCACTAATAACCTCAATACTTTGTTCTAAATTGTCTATGATTCCTTCGATAATTTCGCAACTGCTGGTATTTATTTGCTCTTCACAAAAATGCAGTAAGCCATCGATATCTTCAAAGCATTTATTTACTTCTTCCGAGACATCGGTTAATTCGTCCGCCATCATGGCATCCGGAATCATCACCCGGGTCCACCCTGTAATATTTAATTATCCAAGTAACATTTATATCGTCTTACATGTTCGCTGTCCTTAAACGACCCCGCCACACTCATTCTCCTACTTCCGGTTACATCACAACACTACATCCCTCCTATCTTTAGAATAAACGTGGTCAATAACAAGAATAAAACTCAGAAAAAAGAACAAAACTCAACAAGTAAACGCAGCTATAAATAATGTTCGTATAACTATAAAGTTCTTAAAGGTCACCAGAAACGTAAAATTGGATATTCTGTTTTCTTCATTTTTACAAAATATACATTGAAAGAAAATACTCACGAAAATTTGACATCTATCCGACCATTATTTTAAGAGATATTGAGCTTTAAATTTGAGATTTTTGACCACACAAGAGAAAAAAATTCATCGGTTTACCGTCGGAAAACACTCGGTGTGACGTCATATGTGACACTATCGTTTCTCGGGAAAAATAAATTTCATAGTATTCCTTCAACAAAGTGGTTTGCTGTGCTGCATTTAATAGCAAACACGGTTCTTCTTAGAACCAAACAAAAGACAAAAAGATTGCCTTTCTTACTTTTCCTGAGAAAAACCCTTTACGGCAAATATGGATATATAAATAAACTGCGAAGGAAAGATTGGAAGCCGTC
>JAOBAZ010204090.1:0-10158 GCA_026546875.1 Pteroeides caledonicum
GTCTTAAAATTGTTGGTTAATTGCTACTCCGAGTTTCACGTTTCGCTCTTGAAACGATCTTCAGGCAACTGTTGAATAGATTGTACTAGCAAGTACTCTGGTACAATGCATCGCCGCTACTAAATCTTAAATTTTCCTGCTTTCGAGGATTTTGATGGGAAAAATCAACCAGAATTAAAAACAGGAAAGGTAAGGGAACTTTATTGTTTTTATTGAAAACGTTTTTTGAGTCAAAAATACTAGCTTGTATTATTTGCTCCGAGGAGTTCACAGAAAATATATAGCATGACTCGGTGATAAAATATGTAAAAATATATACCCAAAGTGCTCACAGTTTTGTTTTAAAATTATTCTCTACTGTTGCCGCCTTAGCGGCAACAATAGATAATAATGAGTTATTGAAATGGAAAACTGGCTGCCAGAAAACTTATTTTAATTTTAGTGGATATACTTTGCGCTTAACGCCTTACGAAGTAATACGTTGCAAATCAGCTTCCCCAATTGGCCAAGTATAAACATTCTACGTTCGTCAATTTTAATTTAAATTTGTAAAATCATGTCCATGTTTTACAAATGTGCACCTTTGATGTACTTTCTACTCTTTCTTTTAGATGAAGATGCCAATTTTTTTTGTTTCCGAAATTTATTTATGTAATAAATGCTGTGCCGAAGAATAACACTATAACAGATTAAAGTCTTGAAAATTTTGAACAGCAGGTGAATGAATCAAGCAAGCCTATGAACTGCAAACTAATGTGGATGTGGTGTAGATAGAAAAGTGTTAGACAAACATGTTCTCTAGGTGCAGAACAAAATCAAGGGGTGAGATGAAAAGAAAGGGACGGGATAGCAGTATTTGAGTACTGCAAAGCTGGCATAATATAGCATTTAATACACCTTGGATGTGGTTTTTTACACGTGAAAGAATTATGGACATGGTAACATTTCTTAAGCAGATATCCAGCTTTATATGCCATAGCAGATCATGTGCAATTAGCTTAGTTTAATCATTTTCACTCCTTATGACTATTAATTCCTTGTAAACATAGTCAATTTACTCAAATTTGGCCTAATGTGATTGCCTCGTTCTTTGAAACCCCCGTTTGAGTTTTGACCAAACTAACATGCTCTTATGGCTTCATTTCTTTCATAAAGTTTATATCTAAACTATTTTGGAGTGATTCTTGTATTCCTTAATATGTGTAAATGAAAGCTCAAATGTAGATGGGTATTCTATAATCATTCCCTGAACTTAATTAAAGATGAGACACCTTTAAATACTTTCTGTTTTTAGTTGCTCGAAAATCAAGATTAGCAAATTTTAATGAGTAATAAATGCTGATTCTTAAGAACAGTTTCCAGAGATAGTCCAGAGGAAATTCATCACAGCATTTGAACGGCACATCTTTTATTAGCAATTTGAGAATATCACCTCCAACAGCAGAACTCTTTGTATAAATAGAGAAGCTTTTGAAAACGGTTGCTTCAAGTTCAACAACATAATTCAAAAAACTAATTGAAGGCACATGCAGACCCCCCAATTCTGATTTGTTTTGATCATATGCCTTGAAGCTGCAAAGTAATTTTCTGTTGTCATCCAGATCATTGGACACAAGAGCTTCTTTGCAAGTTGAGCAGCTGTGTTTCCTTGAACACTTGTGGAGCAGATAACCAGCAACATATGTGATAGCATTTTCCTTCATAATGTTGGAAACAACACTTGGATCTTTGTGGTTGGTTGGGCCAATTTCCGAGGTTTGAGGTGGAGGTGTTATAGCATGCGATGAAGTTGACTTTTTAGAGGTCTTTGTACATTGAGCTATTAGGTTGTCAAAATCTGCAGCACAATTTCCAGCTGAGGAGGTAAGAAATGAACTAAAAAACAACTTCCTAAATGCACTTAGAAATTGTACTTGTGTTAAATTGTCGTTATTGTCTCCTTGTTGCCTCACAGTACCAAAGAAATTTTCTAGTGGATCAGTGTTAAGCCTTCGTGTAAGAATATACTTAAAATCATGGTTTGTTTTAAGATGATTCCAAATGGCTAGAATAGCATTGGGTGTAAATATCCACCCTTTCAAACATTTAATTCGACCCGTCACCTCCTTATTTCCTTCAAAAACCTTTAATGCCTCGATAAAAGTAATTGCTTTTTCCATGAACTCTTTCCTTGGGCTTTTATCATTTAGTGGGCATTTGAGCTTTGTTGTGGAATTTAATGCAGAGCAGTTTACACAATCAAATATAGAATCAAACTTCAAAAAAATTCCGCTGTTCCCATGGCAGTTGATGGCAGTCCTCCTAGACTAAGATACATGCAAAGTGAAGCAGCTACAGTGTGACTTAGTACTTGTGTTGTAAGCATAACTCTCATTTTGTTAAAATTACTAGGATGTATGTGATTTTCCATTAACTTTGGGGCAGATCTGATAGGGAGTGTTAAATCTTTCATGATCTTTCCAGGTAGCAATACCTGTATTGGCCAAACCTAAAACTGTACTTAATTAGATTGTTTCGGACACACTTTATCAAATGAGGAGGGTCAAACATCAGGAAATACTTCTTACTATTGTGCAAAAACCAGGGTTGTTCAGGAGAAACATTCACGCTGTTAGCCAACTGTAGAAATTAGAACCCATGTCTGACATAACCACAACATTCAAACCAGTGCTCTGTAATTTGTCAATTGCTTCCTTTACTACGCTTTCCAAGACATCACTGGGGCACCCGCCATTTACCAAGTGGTTGCTTCCACTTTCCAGAAATACCCCGAACTAGTAATACAAGTGCAGAGCTTGCCACTTTATTGGTCCTGTAAAGACTGAAATCCTTCAAACCAATGATCTTGTCACTTTTAATACTGTAAAATAGCTGGGTTTTCAGTAATACTTCGTCCATACATAGTCTATCTTTGATACTCATTTGCTTAACCATTTTTTCTATTATTTTCAGAGCCTGCTGAGGTATACATGAACCAGTATTTGATGGCAACTTGCTTATATATCTATGAATAGAAGATTTGCTGTAAGATGAATAATTTAGAGAACAACCGATATACGTTTCCGCTGGCATGGTACAAAGATATTGCAATTGACTTCATTTCTGAGGAATACCTTCTTCCGTGTTTTTCCTCGAATGGAGTTTCATCTGCATTCTTTAAAGTTGGCTAGGCTTTTAGGTAACTTATCTAGAGCATCTTGAAGTGCTTTCACTTCTCTTTCTTTTTTCCACATGAAAGTTTGCTAATACGCGTCCTCTTGATTCTTTTGCCTTGGGAGTTAATAATCTTTTGCTTCCTTTTTTTTCTAGGTGTTTACAGAAAGGTGTAGCGGTGTTTGGGTGTTAGCTGTCTGCTTTTTTCCCACTTGATATTCTTGTGACTCTGCTACTGTAATTAAAAATAATAGATTACAGTGTTATGTACCTATTACAGTCCTGCAATATATCAAGGCCCTATCAAATTGAACTATGTAGTCAAGTTAAATCTCAGGATTCAGAAATTTGTAGTGTACAGTATAGTATTCTTGATTTTGGGTTGGGACAGTACTCGTATCCTTTCACTAAGCACAATTAAATATTCTGTCATAGGGACAGAGCCGACAGACTATTCAATAAGCCAACCATTCCTAGAGTACAGTCTGCCCAGACATTACAATGTGTAAAGAATAACCTTTATTTTACAATGCGTGTTCAGTGCAATTTGTTTGTGATTGGCTATATCGACAAGCAAAGTGTTAACCTCTGGTTCAGTACATCTCGTTAGTTTTAGGTTTTTCATTCTCAGTAAGTGGGCACTTTTTACCTCATTCCTCATTAAAATTTTAAAGTTACTTTTGTAGATGGATGGATTGTAGACGTTCTCAACACTCCTCCCTCACCTCACATCACTTCTCTAAGGTCTATGCCTTACCTCCTGGATCAAATGAACTATCCACATCATTAATGTTTAAATTTGCTACATGTGAACCCTCAATGTTGGTATCTTGGCCTAAAGTTACATAATAAAAAGATGATTGTATGTTTATCATAGTATAAGCAAAATACCATACCATGCTATACATCCGAGCGCTGGAACATTTTTCCTGGAATAAAATTTTACAATACAATTTTTAAAGTACAATTTTTAACAACCTTTTGGAATTGCACTTGTTGATGAAGCCGAATGGTCATCTAATTTGATTTTTTCCCCAATTTGATTTTTTCCCTGAAAAAATGCAAATTTACTAGTTAAACTTTTTTTTACCATTGTAAAACATTGGTAGTAAGTTAAAAAGATAAATAGATATGACAATGTAGTTACCATCGCAAGTACATGTACTGTCTTTTGCAATTTTCGACGCTTTGTACCAATCTTTGCAGGTGGATTGGGAATATCAAATACAGAGGGCTTGGCATCTGGTTTTAGTCGATTTTTTAAGAAATTGAGAAACATTGTATCTTCAAAGTGGTCAGCACAGAGTTTACAATTGTTGTAAAGATATTTAGTTGTTTTATTAAGAAGATCCTGCCTTCTACATAACACCACCCATACTTTCGATCTATATTAGCTAATTGCAAAGTTACTTTTTTTTAAACAATTATTCACCCAAGGGGCGGCGTTGGTGCCCGAGTATAGTTAGACTAGGCCAGGAGTTTCACTGAAGTTGTACGTACAAAACTTATAATGCAGTTATTGTCAGTTGTCCTGTTAGATTTGTATGTAATTGCGTTACGTTGGCGTGTTATACAAAGAGTACAATGTAAAAATCTATAAAAACACTTGTAGTTGTGCTGGTTTATTAATTTTATACGTACCTCGCTGGATCCGATGGAAATCGAAAGAAGCGAAATACTAAACAAGCGCTGATTGGTCGGTTAGCGTGTTTATCTAGGAGTATATAAACACGATTTTTCCAGCGCTTTTCACTGTGGGATAATTTTTTAAAATTTCAATATTCTAAGCCTGACATTTTATAAACGATATATAAAATATATATATACAGTGGCGTAGCCAGTCTGACGATGTCCTTGTTGACGGTTTTTGGTGAATACGTCTGTTGTTTTTATAATGAAATATGATTATGATTTTGCAAAATTAAGATTATGCAAAAGAAACAATGAAATAAATTCCATTTAAAGCAATAAGGAAATATAATTCCAACGGGTATTATTGCAGTCAAAGAGACATTTTCTATAACTGAAAAGAGAACATTTGTCAGGTTTGCTTTGTCAGAAATGCATTTCTGGTCTAAGTAGAATACCACTTACAACTGGTATTTAAGCTAGTCAAGGGGAAGTTTTGCATTTAATTAAGATTATGCAAAAGAAACAATGGAATAACTTTCATTTAAAGCAATATAGAAATATAATTCCAATGTGTATTATTGCAATCAAAGTGACATTTTCTATAACTGAAAAGAGAAAATTTGTCAGGTTTGCTTTGTCAGAAATTATTTCTGGTCTAGGTAAAATACCACTTACAACATCAGGTATTTAAGCTAGTCAAGCGGAAGTTTTGCATTTAATAAACAATCTTAAGATTGGATAGAAGAGTAAATCTGTTTTGTTATTTTGCTTTGTAACTACTAAAGCCTGTTTCTATATATAATGGCTGTGAGTGCTACAATCATCTGTTAAATAAAAAACTGTATATAAAAGACAATTTTTTTTTATTGCAGACATGTTTCATGCTAAAAATGGTATTAAAATGTCGAACCTGCTTATTGGGTTCGGGTTTCAGTTTATTTATATGCAAGGCTTCTTTTATTTTAAGTGTAGAAGCGTATTTAGCGGTATCAAGAATAGAGAAACAGGACTCAGTGTATTGTGATTTGCAATTAGGAGAAGGAAGAAGGTGTTTAAAGATGTGTGAGTTTTTCTCAGTAGTCGTATGTTCTTTAATCCTAGTAGACAAATGGCGCGTCGTCTCGCCAATATAACGATTATTACAGACTGCACAAGTAAATTGGTAGACTACCGCGGATTTAAGATTAGACGGAATCGTGTCTTTAAAACTGAACAAATTCTTAATTTTCAATTGTGTAAAAACCAATTTGATTTCAAAGGGTGAACAGTAGCGATTGCTCAGTGTTATTAACCGTTTTTGGGTGATTTTAGAGTAATGACCAATGTAGAGGAGTTGGAAATATCGTGTATTATCTGTGTCACTTTTAGATTTGGGAACACAAGCATTCGGAACTGTGAAAGAATGTTTTCATTATATGTTTTAATGATTTTTTCAATGAAGTATGAAGGAAACAAATTGCGTTTAAAACACTAGTTGCTTTACATCATTTTTATAACCGTTGAATGAGTTGTTAATTTTGTGTGCTCTGTCTATAAATGTTTGAACCAAACCTGCCTTGTAATTTAAAGGAGGAAAAATTTAACAACAATCCAGCATAAGTCTTCTAATGGAAAATAGAAGTGTAACATTTGTCGGTAGATATTGTGATTAGAATGTCAAGAAATGAAATTTGGTTATTGGTTTCCTTTTCAGAAGTAAATTTAATGTTAGGATGTTGTTGATTCAAGTAAGTGAGAAATAGAAGAGCGTCCGCTTCATTTTGACACATACAAAAAATATCATCCACATATCTACGATAAAATAATATCGAGGAATCATTGTAATTAGATAACCAATTGCGTTCGTGATAACACTTTATAACTCTTGATAAGTTCGTGATAATTAAATTAGCCAGAACTGGTGCTAAAGGACTACTCATAGCTACACCATCAATTTGGTCATAATAAGAGCCATTAAATAAAAAATGTGTTTCACAAGTAGCGAAAAGAAATGACTTTTTTAACTCGGTTTTATTGATAGGGAAACTGGCGTTATTGTCATGAATTAAATCAACTGCAATATCTATCGTTTCGACTAGTGGTCAGGAATATTTGTAAATAAACTTTGAACATCAAACGAAATAAGGAACTTGTAGTGATTATCGGTTGAATTATTGAGCTCATCGACTAAAAGGGAACGAATCTTTTGTAGTGTAGTTATCAGAAATAAGAGGGGAAAGCAGAAAGCAGAGAGCAGAGATGCTTAGCAAGATTGTAATTATAAGTTTTCATGGAAGAAATTATAGGACGTAGAGTTGGAGTTTGTGTGTGATCAGTTAGTTTGTGCATTTTAGGTAGGCCGTAAAATCTAGCAGGTTGTGAACCTGCAGGATGGAGTTTAGAGTATAACTCACTATCTATTGAACCTTGGCGTTTGAGTTTGCGGAGAAATCTTTGAAATCTAGCCTCTCTAAGTAGAGTGACATAATTAGTTAATGGTTAATAAAAAATGGTTAAAACCGAGTTAAAAAAGTTATTTCTTTTTGCTACTTGTTAAACACATTTTTTATTTAACGGCTCTTATTATGACCAAATTGATGGTGTAGCTATGGGTAGTCGTTTAGCACCAGTTCTGGCTAATTTATTTATGTCTTATCACGAACGCAATTGGTTATCTAATTACAATGATCCCTCGATATTATCTTATCGTAGATATGTGGATGATATTTTTTGTATGCTTCAAAATGAAGCGGACGCTCTTCTATTTCTCACTTACTTGAATCAACAACATCCTAACATTAGATTTACTTCTGAATAAGAAACCAATAACCAAATTTCATTTCTTGACATTCTAATCACAAAATCTACCGACAAATGTTACACTTCTATTTTCCATTAGAAGACTTATACTGGATTATTATTAAATTTTCTACGTTTTTCTCCTTTAAATTACAAGGCAGGTTTGGTTCAAACACTTATAGACAGAGCACACAAAATTAACAACTCATTCAACGGTTATAAAAATGATGTAAAGCAACTAGTGTTCACGCGCTTAAACGCAATTCGTTTCCTTCATACTTCATGGACAAATCATTAAAACATATAATGAAAAACATCCTTTCACAGTTCCGAATGCTTCTGTTCCCAAATCTAAAAGTGACACAGATAATAAACGATAATAAAATTTCCAACTCCCCTACATTGGTAATTACTCTAAAATCACCCAAAAACGGTTAGTAACACTGATCAATCGCTACTGCTCACCCTTTGAAATCAAATTGGTTTTTACACAATTGAAAATTAAGAATTTGTTTAGTTTTAAAGACACGATTCCGTCTAATCTTAAATCCGGGGTAGTCTACCAATTTACTTGTGCGGTGTGTAATAATCGTTATATTGGCGAGACGACGAACCAATAACAACGAACCCGAACTCAATAAGCAGATTCAACATTTTTAGCTTGTAAATATAATGTAAGTTAGTTTTATGTCACTTCGTGTATGTCTGTTATATGTCAACTGTCAATGTCACATCAACAATTGTAATAGTATCCTTACTTCTATTCATGTAAATAACTTATCACTGGTAGTAATTATTCACTCTAACTCGCACTGAAGATGGCACAAGGTTACCGAAACATGTCTGCAATAAAAAAATTTGTCTTTCATATACAGTTTTTTATTTGCATTGTGCTTTTACGTAAACATCTGCTATATCATGTGAAAAGCCTTCACAGAGTTTATATTACAATATTTGCGCTGTATGTTAATCACAGTTTACTGAAACTGGGAAAGTACATCACAACATCGAATTACATCAGTACCTGCATGTTGTCGATGATTGTAGTGATCATAGAGATTATATGGGAACCAGGCCTAAATGTAATGCTTTTGAAGGAGCAACAGATTTAATGACCAAACAATTTGAAGACAATGAATAATATTTGAGCCAATAAACATAAGAGTAATACACAAACGTCATGCTTACAATGATATAATAACTGGTATACTTGATATAACTGTCACAGACAATAAAACCATGGTACTTAACTACAGGCCTTTGGTTATAATACAACAAAAAAGGCTAAATTGGCAATTGACTCTTGCCTTAATAACTAAAGAGTATTATCTGGAGTTGATTGTTAAGATTGATAAGTTAAGACATTGGGGGTATTATTGCCAGTCAATAAGTTGATTAATTTTATGAACCTATATATTCTCCTGACAGCAATAAGAGCTATTTGTGCTTAGAAAGCAATAATACCTGAATGTTTGACTGTTTGTGGCATCTGGCAGTAGAAATATCAATCCTAAAACTGACCTAAATTATAGAATACTCCTCCAGTTTTACATTTTACTGCTATTAATCTCTTGTAATAACATACAGTGATGTATATAAGCTTAACATGTTTTTAACTTTTTCAATGTAGTTAGGTTTCGGCAATTCTTATGCTATCAATACTTATGCCATGCATTGTATATTATACAAATTACAATATAAAGAAAAAGTATAAAGTACCAGTCTGGATTTCGACCAAAATAAATATAATGGTAAATATCAGTATTTTGTGATTTAAGGCTTACATCTAAACTATTTTGGAATGACTCTTGTATTTATTTGTCTATGAAAATTAAAAGTTCAGTTGTGGAAGGGCATTCGACAGGCTGCGTAGGTATTCGCCTCTATCATTATTTGGTTACTTCAGCGGTCCTTATTAACTTCCCAGTGCTTATGTCAAAGTATTATCTGAATTAAATAAAAGCAGCTTTAATTTGCTTCTTATTCGTGTGTTCCACACGCTTGTAACCTTGGTGTCATTCATATTTACCAACGATGCCAATGATATAAACAAAATTACCAGTACCCCACTCCGGTTAATAACAGCTGAAGTTCGTCGCGATTTTCTGCATTTTCCTTGTTTATTTCGCAATGTATCTAAAAGTATCTAAAATGAACTAGTGTCCTCCTCTACTTCTGTTTTGTCTATTTGAAGCTGATCAGCCCATAAAAACGTAAGATTTCGGCACTTTAGTGTAAAAAACCACGTTGCTGTAATACAAATCCATACAAATTCCACGGCTCTTACCTTGCTAGGAACATGGCGGCCAAACCGAAAGTCGGGCGACTCGATTAGACACTTGAGTGAGAATACTGTTTAGTCCTTATACTGTGGTCACTAGTTACAGAGCGTGTCCGCTGGCCGCTGAAGGCAGACTGCAAGGTTCATAACCGCCACGTGTGGCCACGTTTGTCATAGCTCGTTTGTGACGTTGCTCCAATGGTCAAAATTATGCCAACTAATGAAAATTTGTGCCTAATAATGCCAATTTTGTGCCTAATAATGCCAATTTTGTCCCTAATAATGACAATGAGTACGTAATAATGACAATTGTG